>OW203721.1:8621733-8724233 GCA_934045075.1 Yponomeuta sedellus
TGCAAAAATAGAAACTAAAATATACCTTAAATACTCTTAAGGTATATTTTAGAGACAACAATACTAGCGCAAAAGGCCCGGTGGCGTGCGGAACGGGGAACGGCTTTTTTGCACATGCATAGTAGTCTCTACATTCGGAAGTATTTAAGCCGGCATCTCAGGTAGCCTCTGCAATTCGCATACAAATGTAGTTTGGTTTTATTGACAAACGACATGGTGATCGCAATGAAATTTTGCCAATACGTTTAGGGGATGCAAATCGAGCTTAGAGTTGAAAATTTGAGTTTTAGAATTTTAATCGTGCTTCGAATTGGAAAATAAACAAAAAGATCATGAAGATATCTAACAAAAAGTAGTTAACTTCCAATTCGTAGCACGGTCGAACCTCTGTGTCCTCTAAACGTATTGGCAAAGTTGCCTTTATATAGTTTTAAATAAAAATCAAACTGCTGCCCGCGCGTTGCAGACCCGTTGTATCGTGGATAGATTTTAACTCTGCTGGGGGCACTAATGTGGGGTATCCGCAGTTCGCTGGAGGAGTTTTCCACACACCCGGGCCACGTGCATAAGGTGGAGGGGGCTCCGGCCCAGGACACCACCCAGTCTATCTTCGGAGTGGCAATCATCGCTGCCACAGGCGCCGCCCTCACTGTCACTGCCGTGGTGTTCGCCTTCGGATGGTACACGTAAGTTGCCAAGCCATTTTACTTTTTTAGGATTAAGTGTATTCATCTCACACAGAGACAGGTACGTGCGAGCGCAACGGTGCAACCTAAAATAATCCTTAAATAGAGACTACCCTGTGTGTTCATAAGTTTTGACACAACTTGGAACAAAGACTTAATGACAAAGTTTTAGAGTGCTCTCTAACCATCCATTTGTCTACGAGTATATCTCTGATGTACTGGATACTTTATTTGGACAGCTGACTTGACGTGTCCTGTAACAAAGACGGCCGATATTAAAATTATTAACATCGGCTGATGTATTACTTATATATTTTATAAGAGTAAAATGTGTTTGGGTTTTTTTAAAATTATATGATTTTTTAAAGATCCATTTATAGGGGGACTGATTGAGAACCTCGCTTTAAGATTATTTGTTTCACTTATACTAACATTACTGTCTTTCCATAATGTTATCAAAATGTTATTGTGGTCCCCGTTGGTCAAAGTTTATTTAATAATTATAACTGGCTAGTTAGCCTTTGTAGTCTACTCGTACACGCGTACCATCCAACGAAATTAAATGTGCAGTGAATTTCTTTTGTGAAATGAAACTGTTGACGCTGATTGAAGCGATTTATCGGTTTGCCGGCGGCAGTCTGCGCACAAAGGCTCAGCGTTCAATCAATTAATGAACTAATTGAATGTTGCGGCGGAAACTCGCCGCAAGTACCTACCTGTTTTTGCTTTGTGCGGGAAGGCACCTTTGACGCAAAATTAGCGCGGGCTTGCGGCCGAGCAGGCATAACTCAGTTAAGAGCCTTCAAGCCCACACAAGCTTCAAACATACACGCATCAGCTGTGTAGATCATGATCCCATCGAGCGAACACTTAGTTTGTTGGGCATTGCTCTAAATATTGACTAAAGTTACAAATAAAACTTTATTTTAAAGTTATAAGGTTAGTAAATACAATGCTACAATTATAAATTATTAATATTCATTGATTTCTTGTATTGTGTGTATGACTAATTCGACTAAAATATTAAACTGACTCTCATTCACGTTTGAAGTGAATGAGAGTCGGTTTAATCACAGAATATGTTCTGTGGGTTTAATATTTTTGAATAAAAAACGATAAGTCTTTACGGTATTCCACAAAAAAATCGTATGTACCAGGCCACTCAGAAATTTTTTAGAAAAAAAGTTTTTGTGTATAAGACACTGGCCACTTGTAATTGTTTTGAAAACGTCGATTATTTAAAAGTAAAAATACTACTGTTCGATTTTCAAATTTCCCTCGACATTTTTTTGAGAGCCAATTCAAATTTTCTTGTCTCATTAAAAAAAGGATCTGCATCGAGAACATTTTCGTGCTTTGATTTTTACTATTTCAAATGTGGCTTAAAACCTGATGAGTCATTTGATCGACTTCGAATATTGCTTTTATGGATGAAGGACCTTCAAAAGCAACCACCTACCGCTGGTATAGCGAATTCAAACGCGGTCGCCTTACTTTGGGGGATAAACAAAGGAGTGGTCGTCCTACGACGGTTGTCACCGAAGAAAGTGTGCTGGCAGTAAAAAAAAATATTCAAGAAAACAGACGAATTACGTACGAAGAGATTCAGCATACACTGCAGATTGGTTCAGGAAGTGTTCACAAGATTTTGCACGAGCACCTTCGCGTAAGGAGAATAATTTCCCGCTGGGAGCCGCACAACCTCTCCGAAGCTCAGAAGCAGGCCCGTGTGGATTGATGCCGTGATATCTTACAAAAATTTGATGCTGGCTCGTCACGGCGCGTTTACGACATTGTGACAGGTGACGAATCCTGGATTTATCAATATGATCCAGAAACAAAGCGTCAGTCGACGGTTTGGCTGTTTCAAAATGAACCAACGCCTACGAAAGTGAAGCGATCGATGAGCTCAGGAAAAATTTTCATCGCTAGTTTCTTCACTTTGACGGGGTACCTAATTTCAATTCCACTTCGAGACCAAAGCAGCATCAACGCTGAATGGCATAGCACAAAAGGCCTGACAGAAGTTTTTTTCTGAATTGAGCAACAAGTGACCGAACACCGAGCTCTGCGGGATCCTTCTTCACCACGACAACGCACCCGCGCACTCTGCGATCAAAACGAGGGACTTCCTGGACTCCACACCGATCAGAGTCTTGAGACAACCTCCTTACAGTCCTGATTTGGCTCCGTGTGACATCTTTTTATACCCTAAAATTAAAAATCAGCTCAAAGGGATACAGTTTTCATCGCCGGAAGACGCGCTAGCAGCGTTTGAGAAGGCCGTGGGAGAGGTGTCTGCGGAGGACTGGAAAAAATGTTTTGAAAATTGGTTCAGACGCATGAAACTTTGTCTAGAGGCTGGTGGAGAGTTCTTTGAAAAAATATAATAAAAATATTTTTTTCATAGAAGTTAGTTTTTTAGTTTCTCAAAACTTTCTGAGTGTCCCACGTATTCTGTTTTACTTTTGCACAAATTAGGAGTAGTTTTAGTTTTGTTTATGGCCCGTATGTAATCTACATCCGTGATTTAAAGGTTCTTGTATCGAGTCATAGAATCACTTGACACTGACTGCTCGTAGGATCTCAAAACGTTCTTGATCTTTGTGGATGGTAGTACGAGTAGGTGCGCATCTTCAATTCAGTCTGTGGTGGACGGCGTACTTTCATGTCGTACTTTAGGTTTCGAAGACACCGGTTCTTTCTTTTTTGTTTAAATGTAATTCAAGTAACCCAAATCATAATATCCACCAATTTTATAAGATAAAGAACTTGTTTTTTTAAGACAATTGCCATTGGACAATCAATAATCAATCCATTTATTTTTAACCGAGTGTAACAGTTTGGTGTTTATTAGCGGTTTTAATTGCCTTTTACAGGCATTGCAAATTATAGGCTTCACAAATAGTGCATGCATTATATAAATTATCAACAATACAACATTGACTTGTTATGATAATTAATTTTCAACATCATTATTACAATTATATATTATTCGCTATATTATTTACAAAACAATATGTGATTATTTAATGGATAAAATAGACGACATGCTAAAACGTATTAATAAGTTAAAAAAAATACCATTTTTAAAATATAATATGATAATAAGGTATATTAAGCTTCCCTTAATTATGTTTGCATTAAAACTTGAAATAAAGCGGTTGTTCAGATTTCCTAAATACCGAAACATTTTGTAAGCACTGCCACTTTGCGGTATACTTTTTTTTATTGTGCAACCGTGTTCTGATTCTGATATGTTGTGCCAAAGTCTTTATTGAACTATTTGAATTCAGATGCACGTCAGAAATGGATGCAACTTTTATTGTTCACTCTGGCTGAACATATTTTTCTCATGTATGTGAAAGCTGTTTGGAGTTGCTGCAAAAGTTGGACGGGCTTGTACTGGCCCTCGCTCAGTAGGAGAGAAAAAGCTCACACACTCCGGTTTACCCACGACGTTTTCCTTCACAATTACCGAGTGTTATTGCTACAACCTCAGATTTTGTGTTCTGAGGGTACAACATTACTTTATGGTGACAACGTAAGAGCAATTTATTTTAATTTGTATTTTGACTAAACTCCCCACCAACTAATACCTGTTGTTGTTTATTTAATAAACAAACAGGAAGTCATTTGTTCAAATCTTTGTTTCTTTAAAGATATTTTTTATTTATTTGTTGCGTTAAATGATTATGAATTTTTCACTTATATTTTTCACATATATGTTAACACGACAATTTTTTTTTTCGATTCTTTTTAGGACATTATACCTAACCAAGAACAAAAAGTAGTTGCACCCTTATAACTACGGGTGCAACTACGGGTGAACAAAATGTATGGGTGAACAAAAAGTAGTTGCACCCATAAGGGTGCAACTACTTTTTGTTCTTACTTTTTGTTCGTACAAAAAACCCTAACTTTGAATACTACGCATTACATTAACTCTCGCAGGCTGGAGGGGCAATATTTGACACTCGCCACGATCTTGACCAACGTGTAACTACGAGTCTCGTCCACAGGATTTCAAAGAGGGCTAAGGCGGCAGCAAATGTGGATTACCCGGCGTACGGGGTAACGGGGCCGGCGGTCGACGTCACGGGGGACCGCAAGCTGGCCCACTCAGCCCACATGTACCACTACCAGCACCAGAAGCAGCAGATCCTGGCCATGGAGAGGTAACTGACAACAGAACTCTGGAAGTCGTTCGCCGTTTTTTGTGGGCGTCTAAATGATTTAGGGGATTTAGGATTTAGGGGATTTTAGATATGATTTAGAAACATGCGGTGATAGTGTAATGGCATACGGCGTGTCAAAAAAAAGTATCATTTCTATTGTATCAATAGTGAGTTATAAAAAAAGTTAATTACTTTACAGAAACAAACATTACTTTACGTCCTCACTACGAAAAGGAATTAATTTTCAAACTTGTATTGTCATTCCTAGAGGTGCTATTCTTTCGTCTCCATAGCACTAGCTTCAATAAGAGAAAAAATTAAAAATGTTACGGTACGTATTTACAAAATGTGTAAAATGTGCACAGTCTCTAAAGTTAATAGTGATGTTCGCCAGAAACGGCCGTTTTCGGCATAAACGCTATCCCAGGTACGTAGTCTTTTGTTCTTTGTCGTTGGTCCTAAAAATTACTATTAAACTAATTAGGATCCGTAAAAGAAGATACTATTTTAATTTATTACTGCCGCACTGTTATTCTTGTGGATCCCCTTAAGGATTCCTTGGCGGTAGGATTACTAGGTACAAATATAAATCAAAATTAAACTACAGTTTGAGCATGTTATGGTCGGAGTAGGTCAACTCTTGTTTAAGCATATCGGATGACAGAGTTCTAAACACTTAAAATAATAGAAAATAATCGCTACTTCAATGTACTTTCTAACACATCAATGTGTTAGAAAGTACATTGAAGTATGTCGCGCTTGAAAAGCGCCCATGGATTGTTCCAATGGCTCCAACATTTCGGGGGAAGATGAGGCATCAATCCGATTGATCCTAAGAAAAATATGGTTTGCTAAATTTTGTGCACGTTTGAGGATATTCAACTCAGGTTTGTTGGTGAGGTTCTTAACAAATTTGTCAAGCTTATCTAAACTAGCATCGACTGCGTCTACATCTTCCTGAACAGTGAGTGGGGAATATAGCACGTCCTCGGTTAGGTCAAGCTGACTCAGTTTAGCTATTTGCTTTCTAAGCTCATCGACTCTAGTATCTAGGGTTGTGCCACGAATTGCAACTTCGTAAGTAAGCTCGGGCTTTTGCAGCGAAAGAAATTTAATAATGCGTGACATTTTGGTTATTGACAAAAAAACGCTTTAAGTAAGTGTGAACAGATTTACCAGACCCTACAACTCCATTCTGTTACAAAATCAGTTTGAAACAGACAGTTTTTAGTCATGCACTTAGATAAAAAGCAAAAAAAGCGTTAAAAACCAAAAATTACAAAATTAAAATAAATTGATTATGCAACTAGCGTGTAGTGCGAAAGAAACAAAGTAAGTTTGATTTTAAAATTAAAGTATCGATATCGATAATTGTAAAAAATATTTTTCCCAACACTAGGACAAAATGAAAATTTAAACATAGATTTCACACTACACTCCAGTTACCGAGTGTTGTAAAAAAACAAATAAATGAACAAAAAAACATCTTTACAAAATACACGCACACAAAACAAACTACGTAACTAACCAAGAAATGACTGATCGTAAAAACCACGTTGAGGGCGCCAGTGTCGCGCTTGAAGAGCGGCTAGCTGTCGGTAGCGGGAAAAAAAATAAAAACCGTGGACAGTGCGACAAAAAATTATTTTACGTGGATTCTTTAACAATCCCTACACACGATCAGTCACTTTCTGGCCAGCAGCGTGACCCGTGATAGCGCGACCCGCAGGTTGGGATTTCCTCCGTAGTGGTCGGTTTCCGTAGTCCACTGCAGCGCGGAAATAGTGGGCTTGACTTCGGGAACGGGAAGAGGCCCCAAGTATATGAGGCAGAAGTTTGGCCCGGATATATATCTACTGAAGATACAAATTCCAGACTTGGTGTGTGCAGTCCCTATACTGTTACAACATATATGTCTGTAGTGTCGCCTTGATCCCTATTCTCCGTATTAAGCCCGGCACAAACGAGACACCGACTACAGCCACCGGTGGCTGTCACGCGCTTCCGCCAATAGTGTTTGTAATAGTGTCAGAAGCGAGCGACAGCCACCGGTGTTCGGAAGCCATCACATTTTATAACCCTATGCTGGACATTGCTCGCGCTATTGTTAATACGCAGACGACATTGACGACGCCGTCACCGCCTATATTGGGTATATCCAATTTAGTGATGCGCGTGATACCAGTTGACTGCGCAGCGCGTGTCGCGTCTTGCGTGGCCTGCAACCACTAGTGGCCGCCACTAGCTACATGTGTGCGGCGCGTCAATATAAGTTTTTAGAGAAAGTGTTTATATTCTTTTTAATGCACTAACCCGTGCTAAGGACAATTTTAAAACCCTATTTAGAGGCTAAAATTACAGAGAGTAATGTAGAGGTTCGAAAATTCACTGATGCCGGTAGTCGCCCATTACCTCAGTTGGGAGAGCGCTGGCACGGTTAGCCAGAGGTCGCGGATTCGAGTCCCGGCATGGGTGGAATTTTTCGCCTCTAAATAGGTTTTAAACAAAAAGTGTGTTAAGTACCTGTCGCTCGCCACCGGTGGCTGTGGTGGGTCGTCCTTTTGCGCTGAGCCTTACGATACCCACGCGGAGGTCACGGCTGGACTGATTTTGTCAATGGAATTGTGAAATTAAACCAGTGGAATGCCACTGGACATACGAGGTCACAAATAATTAAAACGTCATAATCTTATGGTTAATAAGATAAGAAATAACAAATTTTGCGCTCGACAAGATTCGATATTACGAAAAATACTTGTACCTACTTAAAAAGTACATAAAAGGAAAAATTTTATAAAAATTAAACACGCTTCATTTATCTTTGAACATAAAGTTCTGTAATGAGTTTTTTTTGGAAGCATTCCTTTCTAAACTTAGAAGTTGTGAAGAAGAATGTTCCTCACACAACATCGAATTAAGAAATGGATGCGAATGGACACATCATTTCCTAGTTAAAATTGATGAAACCAAGAACTCGTTTTGAACTCGTATTAATGCCAAACAACATGGGCAACAAACAGCCCTTTTTCTACTGACTTTGCTCTGCACATTTGTGGAATCGTCTTAAAATAGTCGGACTATTTTTATCCCTCCTTGCAACAGGTAAAGAGAAGTCACGTCGGTGGTCTTGGAAAGCTTTCTAAAGCGAACGTTGTTATCGAACTTTTCAACGAGGAAACCCTATTCACCGTGTCAATTCTATAAATACTCGTAGCCACTGAAGTGGAAGTGCTCGTTTCACTTGCCGAGAAGTAAGTTAGTTACGGGGACCAGACTAACTACCTGCCAGTAGTGCCAGTGATTCTTTTGTCGAGGCTAAGTCTTTGTATTTCAGTGACTCCACAAACACAAAGATATCTCGACAATCCAATAAGTTTTGCTACAAGAATTACGCGTTTACAATTTTTCTTAGATAGGCTTCCAAATCAAAGCTCTTATAAATAGAGCTTTTGAAAAGTTTACTGAATAAAAGGGGTTATTTTTAAAATGCGCTATTCCTGAAATAGAGCAGCAATAGCTGGCCATTACAAAAACTTTTTGTTGAAGTAACTTTTTGTGTTACATACTTTTGTAATATTCTTGTGGGGTTACGGCTTTCCGCTTTGTAGTGTAGTCGATGTAGGACATTGGATTGGATAAAACCGGAGAAGTGCAAGACGGATCGAGTACTATCATAACAATGCATCGGGCTTAGAAATAATATATTTTATTTAATTCAGTTAGTGTGAAAGTGAAAGCACAACTCACACAACAAATAACGGTTCTCGTAATTTGTTATACACTAGGGAATTTGCTTAAATTACACTCATTGCGACACTTGTAAGCTGCAGTAATTAGTGTTTTTACGATAGACAAAAAAAAACTTTCTTCTCACAGGTCCTTTTTCTTGGCACTTTTAATTAATAGGTATGTTGAGTAAACATACTTCTTAAAATTTTATCTGACCTCTTGCGGTTCAAGGAAAAAAAGATGAAGCGTCAGTCTTTGGGGAGATGTTATTCAACCATACTGTAGACAACTGGTGAACGTTTATATTGCTGTTACAAAGTCGTCCTCAATGTAACTAATTAATGTGCATGTGTGTAAAGGTCAACTGTATACACAGTGAGAAGTCAAAGTTCCGTGATAGCGTAGGAGAAAAGGTGCCCTAAAGCCTAAGCTGTCCTGCAGGAGCGGAGTAGAGCACCGCGACGGATCGGTGTCCGACCCGGAGTCTGAAGAAGAGAACGAGGAGGGTGACTACACCGTCTATGAGTGCCCAGGCTTTGCGACGGTACGTAGAACATGATTTCCTTTCAATTAACTTCCACACAACACAAACACTTGACCTGATCCCAAAGTAGGAAACCTTATACTGCAAGGTCGGAGGACGGCAAGAACGTCACCAACATGAAAATACACCCAGACTGAGACCACTTGTACAAATTTACGACGGCCCCCAGTGGGAACCCTCGAAATCTGTCTTGGTAGCCAAGCGCCTTAACGGCTATACCCACGTGGCAGTTTATCGACGGTGCTACTTGGTTAGCTCGGGTGCTACATACCACAGAACGGTGCTACAAACTATTGCTTAGTATCGTAAAAAAATAGTAGAAGTAATTTTGATAAAAGTGATCTGAGTTTTGGCTAGAGAATAAAATAAGGGACGTTTAAGACATACGTTTAAGACTACTATACGGTCTGATTGAAGAAATGTGCAACTAAAATTTATATTTGAAATTATTGTAATTCTATTATCTACCAAAAGCTTATACCTTTACAGCGCTAGGTATCTCCGGACGCCTTACCCTTTTCCTCTGTGCTTAACCACACTGTGGCTCCTCATGTACTATCCCTGCGCTTTTGTGCATTTTATGTAGTGTAAGGTAAGTACCAGTCTTTATTGTACCTGCAACGTCAAGATGTCGGGCCTAAATCTCTTCTACTGTGACTGTTAAAACGTTTCACAGGATAGGTTTTTTATTTTTTTTTTATCTCTATTGTAAAAAAACTCTCTGACACACAGACAGAAGGACAGTTACGGAGAAACTACAGGGCTACGGAACCCTAAAACCCGTAGTCATTCGTGCCCGTAGTACATGCATAATTACAGTGTACTTTCTATAGCATAACTGCAAGTAACAGAAACCTGATACGAATAAGGCAGAATCCCTGAATAAAAGACAACAATATTTATGACGTAATACGTATATGTCCGAGGGTTCGGTTCGGCCTCGGTTAGTGAATCCGACTCGCAGTTGACAATTTTTTTGTCTAATTTGTAATAGAGCTTCACAAATTTTTAAACGTGTATTAAATGTGTCAAAGGTCAATCATAAATTGCTCGAAATTTATGTTCATCAGTGAGGGTGCTAACGTTCATATGTTGTGTATCTCATTGAATATTGAATATTAGGGAATCGAATGAGCTTCTAAAGCCAGCACCTCAATGCCAGATTGGGCGAGAAGGACCTCTTATACCGACCGTTTCCACACAAAAGCTAGGCTTTTATATTTGTATGACCTTTCAAACTTTAATTTTTACAAATTTGTTTGACCTTTCAAACTTTTAACAACCCTCAACTTGATTAATATACACTTAAATCCATTGCTTTATGGACTCACTGCTCTGATTGTCCCTCAGACTGAGGATTGTCCAGTAAAATTCCGCCAAGTCACGTGTTAGACAAGGCTCTAGCGAACAGGCTCAGTTAGAATTGTGGAGCAATCAGAGCTTTTTTTTAGAAAGGTTTTGTGGAGTATTTAGCTAGGTTTATAGGCATCTTTTTAACTATAGTTTGATATTGTGGTCTGGTTGTTTTCTTATAATATTCTGATGCTCTAGTAAATAGACTCTGCCTAGCTTAGACATCAGGCATTTATTATAAGTGTAAGTCCTGTAACATGATGTCACAAATGTAATATAATAGTATATGTACCATATCTGGGTATCTTTGCTTTTGGTGACTAAATAATTTATATATGAGAAAGGAGTCAAGACAAGCCATTTACCTAAGGTTTTCACCGAGAGCTTTTTGGTATAAAAAGTTTTCCAACTCTGACTTTAAGCTGTGAACGAACGTGAACTTAAGCCCTCTTTGATGTTCAAAAGTTATTACAAAATGGCTACTATAATTTTCGATTATTACTCGTTGCTTGTAAAACGGAGTACAGAGTTGATTCTGCTTTTTTATGCTTATTTAATTTTGACAGAGAACAAAATTTCATTCACAGCTTAAAAAAACGATGTTTTTTTCGTGTCCGTGTAGTAACTGTCTTTTTACACTTCAGTACTGTCAACCAGTAGATGAATGTTACTTAAGCTATTAACTCGCTTATTAATGTGCGAGGATGCCTGATTGAATGTATACTCGTAGTCGACAGCAGTCAACCTTTACATTTTTGTGCCAAAGTCACCCGTAACGTAATTGAGTAGGTATAGTCCACGCGTGAAAATATTGATGTGCTATCAAGTGTGCCATAGAGAGAACGCTACTTTGTGTCGGCGTCCGGTTTAACTAGGCACATTCCCACAAACTAAGAGATCGGTTGATTCGTACATAAACTTCCAACTTAAGTCACTCTGCTTCCAGACTGGCGACATGGAGGTGAAGAACCCGATGTTCTCCGAAGACCCCACACCGGCCACTCCTGGGGTCTGCGAGCTGATTAAGCCCCAACCCAAAGAGTAGCTCGGCCAACGCTTGCCCAACGCTAGTCCAACGCTCGCCCAATGCTGAGCCCGATTCACATTCCCTGTTAATTATCCTACAGGCTCCATTTTAATGTAAATAGATTGAACACTAGTGGATGAAATACTTCATTGCCAAAATGACAACATAGGTGGAAATTGAAGAAATATTCATGCGGGCAATTAAGTGATACGGTAAACTGTCCTCCGATTTCGAATTTGTGAATAAAACTTTTTCTATGAGAAACAGAGGGTGACATTAAGATGGAGCTTTTAGTTTAAGTTATGTATAACTATCAATGTAATTTGAAAGCCAATATAAAAGGTAGGTACAACTTAGCTCGAAAACATTTTATCTACTTAATCGAAGTGTGAATCGGCCTGCCAGCACCGACCCCGAAGCGGAGATGATTTTTTCTACGAAGTATGTATAGCTAACTTTTTATTCTTCACTTCAATTGTCTTTCATTAGAATTCAACAACACAGTATAGTATCATTTCGGCACGCTGTTCATATAACATAAATTATTCATGGGATACCACGTACTGGGTAAATAATAAGAAAAAAATCCAAGAAAAATACTTTCTTGGATTTTTTTGTATGCACCCTTATCCTCTTTGTTATTTAGTTCAAACTGCAATGTTTTTAAATTTGCTTCGTTTACATTTGCGGACAGAGTACCCATGAGTGGGCTGAACCCAAGCCCAGTACAACTCCGCTTCGGTGGGCACCGACCCTTAAATCTGCTTATGACGTATATTATACTCGTCTTAAAACTGTTTGTTTTGTACTAGAAGGCATGAGACAGATGAGAGAGACGAACATATACAATGTACTAAATTAAAAAAAGTTATTAAGCACAAGTCATTACACCAATAAATTACAATTGGGGGCACGCTATGTCCTAAGTAAGCAGCGGTAACACGGTCTCAACTGTAGGGATTCTCCGTACTGATTTTTTGCAACAGCTTTCGACAGTCACGGAACGTAAAATCCAGACAGATGAACAGGAATAAAATATGTAGTCAATATTATAGCGGGCGTCATCTGCGTGTATAAAATACATCATAGGTTGTTCACTGGCACTTTAGTCCACATTACACGAGCGATTGTTCCGCCGCGGCGAACCGCCGCAGACACAATGGTGTACATGCTAGTTACAGTTAAAATGGATTGACATTGTATTTATACTATAGAGGACATAGATCTTAAAAACATATTATCGTGATTTTCCTTTTTAATTGTAAAAATAAAATACTTCTTAAAATTAGTTTTTCAACTGAATCCTTAATTTTTCTATTGAAAAATGTATACACACATCAAAACATTATTTTACAAGATAATTCAAATACACATCTTAAGGCGTCAGGCCACTTTTATAGACACTGATTATTTGTAAAAAAACGTTGCTTATTAACTGTAGCGGTCGTAGAGAAAATATTTATCACGAATTTTCATGGCGTCTCAAATTATTTATTTTTCGAAGTTTCTCACTTTATTTGGGACCGGAAATCCGCGCCGTTTAGCTGATAGCAATCATAACCGGCATATCGCGATCTCCACATAGCTTTCTCTCCACGCCCACATGATTATGATCCATTTGCACCTTCATATTGTTCACATTCATATGCATTGTGTCTGTAGTGACCTACGAGCGGATTCCCGTCGCGGAGATTCGATACAGGACTATTGCTACAGGCTATTCTTAGTATACAAGTTGGATGACCTTGTACATTATCTAGTGAATGGTGCAGAGAATTCCAGTAACCTACGTGTCGAGAGTCAGCAATCGACCGCAGAGACGTCGCGTGCTCAGTGTCCGCACTAAGCCCTTAAGAACCTGGGAAGTCCGACTGCACAGCAAATCTCTTTTGAGAATGCCCGTAAATCACGTAGTTGTGAGAAATATCGGACATGTGGACGGTCTGGTCGAAGTTTTAAAATTGCTGGAAGACTTAAGGCAAGATGAAAAGTAGGTGCGTCTTCGTTCGCTTGAACTTAGTATCCTTTCTTTAGCGCTAATGAAGCGAATGGTGTGAATTAGGGTTTCCGTAGCAAAACACAATAAACAAGATCAATAAAAAAAATACAAGGGTTGATATCGATATTGAATTAAAAATATTGAAATTGAAATTGGGAAATGGTTTAATTATGTATTTAATTAATATAATTTAATTATTATAACAGCATCTTTTGTTGCGGTTTTGTTGTAAACATCTTTTGAAGAGTGGTCTGGAAATACTTTTTATTATATGTTACGGACGGGGTACTTTACGGATTACGGATTAATTATTTATTTATTTATTTATTTATTTATTTATTTATTTATTTATTTATTTATTTATTTATTTATTTATTTATTTATTTATTTATTTATTTATTTATTTATTTATTTATTTATTTATTTATTTATTTATTTATTTATTTATTTATTTATTTATTTATTTATTTATTTATTTATTTATTTATTTATTTATTTATTTATTTATTTATTTATTTATTTATTTATTTATTTATTTATTTATTTATTTATTTATTTATTTATTTATTTATTTATTTATTTATTTATTTATTTATTTATTTATTTATTTATTTATTTATTTATTTATTTATTTATTTATTTATTTATTTATTTATTTATTTATTTATTTATTTATTTATTTATTTATTTATTTATTTATTTATTTATTTATTTATTTATTTATTTATTTATTTATTTATTTATTTATTTATTTATTTATTTATTTATTTATTTATTTATTTATTTATTTATTTATTTATTTATTTATTTATTTATTTATTTATTTATTTATTTATTTATTTATTTATTTATTTATTTATTTATTTATTTATTTATTTATTTATTTATTTATTTATTTATTTATTTATTTATTTATTTATTTATTTATTTATTTATTTATTTATTTATTTATTTATTTATTTATTTATTTATTTATTTATTTATTTATTTATTTATTTATTTATTTATTTATTTATTTATTTATTTATTTATTTATTTATTTATTTATTTATTTATTTATTTATTTATTTATTTATTTATTTATTTATTTATTTATTTATTTATTTATTTATTTATTTATTTATTTATTTATTTATTTATTTATTTATTTATTTATTTATTTATTTATTTATTTATTTATTTATTTATTTATTTATTTATTTATTTATTTATTTATTTATTTATTTATTTATTTATTTATTTATTTATTTATTTATTTATTTATTTATTTATTTATTTATTTATTTATTTATTTATTTATTTATTTATTTATTTATTTATTTATTTATTTATTTATTTATTTATTTATTTATTTATTTATTTATTTATTTATTTATTTATTTATTTATTTATTTATTTATTTATTTATTTATTTATTTATTTATTTATTTATTTATTTATTTATTTATTTATTTATTTATTTATTTATTTATTTATTTATTTATTTATTTATTTATTTATTTATTTATTTATTTATTTATTTATTTATTTATTTATTTATTTATTTATTTATTTATTTATTTATTTATTTATTTATTTATTTATTTATTTATTTATTTATTTATTTATTTATTTATTTATTTATTTATTTATTTATTTATTTATTTATTTATTTATTTATTTATTTATTTATTTATTTATTTATTTATTTATTTATTTATTTATTTATTTATTTATTTATTTATTTATTTATTTATTTATTTATTTATTTATTTATTTATTTATTTATTTATTTATTTATTTATTTATTTATTTATTTATTTATTTATTTATTTATTTATTTATTTATTTATTTATTTATTTATTTATTTATTTATTTATTTATTTATTTATTTATTTATTTATTTATTTATTTATTTATTTATTTATTTATTTATTTATTTATTTATTTATTTATTTATTTATTTATTTATTTATTTATTTATTTATTTATTTATTTATTTATTTATTTATTTATTTATTTATTTATTTATTTATTTATTTATTTATTTATTGATACTTTGTAGCATGCTAAAAAAAAAGTGACTTAAAATGAAAATATGCCGATTGCCTTTGCTTTTTTACCCCTCGCGCCGTGCACGCGCTTTTAAATTAAAAAAATGGCAATAGTATGTATCTGGTTTCTTAAATACATTTTCGTCAAATGTCATCTCTCCTGGTC
This sequence comes from Yponomeuta sedellus, assembly GCA_934045075.1. Taxonomy (NCBI): domain Eukaryota; kingdom Metazoa; phylum Arthropoda; class Insecta; order Lepidoptera; family Yponomeutidae; genus Yponomeuta; species Yponomeuta sedellus. The sequence continues at coordinate 8,637,450 of OW203721.1, forward strand.
TACTCAGTGAAGTCCTCGGCGCGTCTTTGCAGCGTTCCATTCACTGAGGTGCCTCCAAGACTTTCTCCTGTTTAAAACTAAAATTACTCTTGCCCAACCTCTTCTTCTGCCCCTTTTCGACAATGCGGATGTTTGCTACTTAGACGCCAATAAAAAACTGTTAGACAAACACGCACGACTACAAAATTTGTGTATCACTTTCACGCAAATTGATCATGTGTTTTGTTTCCGTCACGAGTTTAAATGATTTTCCGGAACGCACACATTCTCTCCCTATAATACAAAATACTTCACAATCCCTCGTCTCCGGCTTTCCTATACACATGCGAAGGTTTCAGTACCTGCACTATGTGTAAAAGGCCAGTTAGATATCTCAAGCCCTACTTAAAATCCCTGCTCGAAACACTGGAGCTTACGGTGATTTCTTCGTGGTGCAGTCGTTTAGGCTGGGGATTGCACTGCCAGATCAAATACTAGTTTCACGACCAATGGTACATTTATGAAGCAGTTGAAAGAACACTGTCTCTCTGTCATATTATTCATTGTGGATTTAATTATTTTTTACACGTACATACTTATTTAGTTAATATATATTTGGTATAATTCGGTTAAGGCTTTTTGTACTTTATTTTGTAAACGTTTAAAGACCCGTTTTGTATTGATTTTCTGACTCTCCAAGGTTTGGTGGAAAAGATCTCCTACAAAGATAAGTTCGCGCTTGTCTGTGTTATTTCTTATGAAATGACCTGAAAATGTACAATGAAGTACAACAGTGCTTAAAAGATATCTATCTAATCAGCGCATAAACAGGGCCCACTGTTGGGCATAGGTTTCTTCTCTTTCACCCCAACCCAATCGGTTCTTTGCTAGCCTCGTCCAAGGTTTCCCAGCCGCTTTCACAATGTCGTCGGCCCTCCACTTAAATGACACCTAGTCTATAATGCTACAGGGGTGGGTACGGTGTCCATACTAGATTACCTGTTGTTCTTTTACTAAGAAAATTATGCTTATGCTAAAAGTGTGGTTTCATATTGTTCTACTCTGAATATTTTCTTGGTGAAGTTCTCATTCACTTAGTTAGAACTTGGGTCTCTACTTACGTATTTAGAGACATAAAGACAGACAAGGCCTTATTATATGTGACATGCTACTTAAAAGCTGCAATTTACCAATCACTACAATTCTCTATCTGAATCAAAACATATTTCAATCTTTCCCACGACATTATTGACGACCTTCCGTCGCGTGTAATCCTCATACATTACCAGCATGATCAATGATCTCATCATGAATATCATGATCATGATATTGACGTCGTTAATTCTGATAGCGATATTTAAATCATTTATAAAAACATGTTCATTTTAATGTTGATTTATAAACCAAAAATACTAAACCTGCCGTGTTCTAAGACCAAGTGTGCAAAATTGTGCACGAAAACAATTGTTAGTGTCTAAAATCGCCGTCTATAGAAGTAGTGGACTTATGTAAACAAACAGAAGTGAAAATTGGATAGTTTATCCATATTTACTCGATGTTCTTTTGACGAATTTCACTAAAGGCTATTTCGAATTAAATAATTAAATTCACGTTTAGTGTTTACTGCATATCTTAATTTAAATATGGATTTATAATAAATGCAATAAGGAGCTTTCTTTACAAAGTTCCCAATTTCAAAAGAAATACAGCTTAGATCAGGAATAGGAAGATATTTCACTAAATACTGGCTCAGGTAGCATGACAGTGCGAGCCACGCGTTTCGTGACTCTATAATGTCATAATTTGGTAACTATTGTACTGAAAAGTCGCGATTTGTAACATCTGCGTGCGTTACAACACGCTACTCGCGTCGCTATCCTTCTTTACGCAGGAACAAATTCTTAGAATTCGTACAAGTATTGCTTATTGACGAGTTTCAAACATTAAAACGTGGTAACTCAAAACGCTTAAGGAGGCATTTCCGCCTCCTTCATATCCTTGACAAACTTACAATAATGGTAATAAAAAACCCGAAAAAAGGTTCATGAAATTAAGTCATTCATTACATAAAAAAATTATTAAATGATTTGTTCCGAAATTGAGGGAAAAGAAGGGAGTTACTACCTACTCGTGGTGTGAGGGGAAGAAAGTTACTGCCTACCCCTAATGTGAAGGGAAGGTAGTGCGTCCCACTTCCAATAATAATGCTTTACTATAATCACTTGCATGTATTCAGTGTTTTTCTACATACCTATTTTTACTTATATCACTTTATTTATATCTATAAGACCACAGGAAGCAAGCTCCAAAACCACTATATAATCTCATTCAGAAGAGATAGCTTCCAGAGCTAGAATTAATTAATATTTTCTTGAAATAACAACTAATATCAAAAATTATCACAGATGCTACCGTATGTGATAGAAGTAGAGTTACAGATTGATCACAGAGTCGCGCTCAGAAGATAAAAGGAGTAAGATGAGGACAAAAACAGAATTACTGTGAACATCTCTTTTAGTGCTTCGCTCATGTGAATTTCAATATACGGCCTAATCTACATGAAACTGGCATTACCAAGATAACAGCAAATCTGTTTTTCTGTAGCGACATGAGTGTCAAAGTTTTGTTGTTTTAACGGCTGTAATTAATGAAGTTGCTTCCGTAAAGGGTGACGTTCAAGACCAGCTCTAAAACCTGTACACTAAGCACAGCAGCTTATAAACCTCAGGATTTCATACTTCAGACCTTTAGCGAAGTTGAATTTGAAAAAAATTGACGATGCAGCCAAAGCGCAGGCCGTTATCGTGAAGAGTAAAATTAGTCGTAAAAAACTGAGTAATTCCGTAGTAACTCCTCGCACAATTTTCGCGATCATAGACACACAAATTTGGTACGTAGGCACAAACCTACGAAGCACTAAGAAATATCAGATAAAAACCGATAAGCTCGAGAATAAGGACAAAGAAAAGCTGTTCTGTCACTTGCGTAGTATGGTCCGCTTGTTTATTTCTATTAAAGTTTTAGTAAGCACAAACATGTTTTATACTAATAACAAATTGTTTACGTATGTATGTTTCAGGTTGTACCCAACCGTGTAGCTATGTCAAAATCTAACTATATATTTTCTATAATTATACAAGAATATTTATTTATTAAAATGTTTTATCTACTTTCTATAAAGACAATAGTTATTAACTATTGCCTACTTCTAATTAATGTGGCCTATTCACTTTCAGTAAAAATACTTTCGAGCTAAAGGAAAAAGAAAAAAAGTTATACCCTTGACTGAACCACTGATCAATTATTGTTAATGGTCAATTGTTTTATCGATCTTTCTTTAAATGAGAATTTACTTTAATTTTTATAGTCCTAAGTCCGATCAGACATAAATAAATCGTGATCCTACCTGATGTAAATATATCTTTTTGTTCCATAACTACTCACACTCGACTCGACACACACACAATAAACTTTAGTTCGGAGGACGCATTTGAAATACCAACTACCGTTTAGTAACAACAACCTCGGTTTAATTCGATTTCATCGCCTAGTAATACCCATTATTTCGCCCAATCATCTAAAGTGTCGACGGCTAAGCGTTACTACGCGTGCTACGGTGGCCTCCGCCGCTACGTCGTAGGCATCCTAAGAACAAACACGCTAAAATTTTTGGCGTTTCTTACTTTTTATTAGTTTTGTTTGGATGCACCTGACTGTGGAACAAAAACGTGTATTTTCGGGTAACACGTATATAAGAGGCCCACAATAACCCTAATTATTACGTATTTTAAACTGCCCGTTTCGTAATTGTTTTTTTTTAATGATATAATACAAAATACATATCTACAAAATGTCGAGTATGATCACGGAAAAAGGCATAAAGTTTTATGCTATTACCTCTGTACACTATGAGTTCACGTTTGCATGTAATAATAAAATACACCCAATCATACTTTGCACAACCTGTCCAAGTCGATAGATTACTGAAACGAAGGTACTTACATACATTGTACCGGTTATACATGTCAGTAAAGTGTCTACTTACTAAGTAAGTTTATGCAAACTTAAAAAGTCACAGTGAATGAATTTATGATCGATAGGTACTACTTAGTAAAATAAAATGTATGTCAAATATAATCTGAATTAAAATAGAAAATATATAGTCGTTAGATAGGAAATTAAATGTACCTTCTAGAGATTTCCCCAAAAGACAGGTCTAAGGTTTAAAATGATACAAGGTCATTTAGCAAACAACACCGCTGAAGTCAAAATTGAATTTTAATTTGTAACTGAATTTGACATTTTAATGCCACTGGATGCAGATTTTAAGCGAGATTTACCTAAGCATTCAGACTAAACAGCGGCCGTTATTGAGTAAATAAAACACTGCGCCAATTTTTTTTCTTGGAACGCCGAGGAAATTGTGTATTCGTAATTATTTTTTTGTCTCTCCTGTAAAGTGGGATAAAAAGACATATGCGGTGTTGTTCGTTAAGCGACGATATATGCTTACAAGTTCGCAGTTCTCCGATGTATTAGAAATGCAGTAAATTTATAGGTCACGTACGTAGCCCATGTTAGGTTCAGTAAACTTTATCGATGTGTTAATATTAAAGTGAACTTACACTTACAGAGTTTATCTACCGCATCACAAAACATGACGTTGGAATTTATTTTGCTAATTAGTTATTAATACTTATATTCGTCAGAAAAACCGCAATTTACCAAGAACGTCTATATTTTAACCCTGTTTAAATTGGTCAAGGAAGAGGTAAATAAATTATATATTATGTGAAAGGTGAACAACTACTTGCACGATGTTAGAAGAAGGGTAATAAGCATACAAGTACGAGGCACATTCTACAAAAAGTGCCATATTTCTGACGTTGAGTATACCTATGTTTATCAATTTTATATTCCTGTCAATTGTCATTGACTGAATATCTCGCCGTGCCATGTTTATTAAAGTGTAAGAGAAGACCTATTCCACTTTCAAGAAGTTCGTCGTATTGCAGTGTCTAGGCTTAGCCTAACTTAGCAAACTTTCCCCTAGCCGGAATAGAGGGGAAAGTTTCAAAGAAACTTATATCCTCTATTAAATCTAATATTGCTGGCATATTTAATCTCTGTAAGCTCTGGATGCACTTTCGCAATATGATATGGTCTTGAAAGTGTTAACTGGTTTTGGTATAGTAGAAAAGACTTTAATAAATATAAATGTATAGAAATTGATGTATGTCTTAATAAGTCGAACTTAGACGAGGAGAGAAAGATATAGAAACTTACCTATCTTAAAAAATACATAAACATTGTAAACATTACAGGTTAAATGAACTACATATTATTAATACGTAAGCTCAAAGTTCAGCGTTATTTAAATATAATTCAGTTACACTATTCAATGATGATTCAATATTAAATATTATATGTATACAAGGCACGTTGTGTATTCATTTCTCTCTACCTAGCGCAAGAGTGTTGGTAGTTCGACAGAACTTGTGCTTCACATGTGTAAGGTCATGGGTTTGAATTTAAACTCCCCATTTTAAGTTAAAGTGGAACACCGTGAGCGAAGGTGATCTGTTAGGATCGGTAAGTCAGTCTAAGTATGGCATGTGGCGGTCCATAGTCTCTGCCTACCCCTGTGGGATACATGTGTGAGGTTATGTACGTATGTATGTATGAAACTCCGTTAAAGTAGGGTGCGCGGAACTTGAAATTGCAGGACCGACTAACTACTTACCCATTGTAATAGAAGATAAGGCGTGTTGGGTTTTCTTTACGTAACTGTATTTTTTTACGGTGCTTATTTATAAAAATATTACTCTTAAAACACTCGAAAAACGCTGATTAAACTCGTCTGTTGCGGAGATTTTACAAGGAAAACCCGTACCTACAGATTAAATAAACTGAGTCTAAGGAGTGCTTTAGAGCATCGTGTTTTTACAGGTAAGATCGTCAGACTTTTGAACGTAAATACACCGCGGGCACTTACTGAAAACCAGCGCTGAGGGCTCACACCCTCAGCACAACGCTCAGTCAGATTCCCTTTGTGGCAACATTCACACCACAGGATGTACGCTTTGAGTTTACCCTGTCCTATCTTGTATTTATGTGAATTGTACTTGTTTTAGATTAGATTAGAAAATTCTTTATTGCACAATAAGCATATTTGTACAAAGGCGAGCTTAATACTAATGAGTTGAATCTATGTGATATGCCTTTTCTTTCCTGTGATGTGTTCCAATAAATGTCTTTCTTTAAATCGTTACACGCGCTCCTATACCCCAGTCAATGAGAGTGAAAGTTTGATGTTTGAGGGGTCTACGAGGGATACCAATTTCTCTCGTATCACCATTATCGGATTCAAGAGAGAACTATTTCTCGTGATCCTATTAAGGAAAATGTTTACACCACTATATTCACATGGCTTATCGCGTTTCGGTACACGCTAACGGTGAAGGAAAACATCTTGAGGAAATTCATGGCTTCGTTGGCTCCGCACGTAATACTAGTCTTTCCTGTGGGCTAGGCCGACTAAGCTGCCAGGATGGTTAGGTGCTGGGCAAGACTACATCATCTAAAAACTATGTCCCAGGCACTGCAGTATCCGAGTGATTCTTTCACCCATCTAGTGTGAGTGAAGAAGCTACTGGATGCTGTATAAATCATCTTATTATGTAGATGCAGAGGCCATGAACATCGCGTTCAGTGCTGTGTCTCTTTCCATCGCTCTGAATTGTCGCCATCGTACAGTCCGTTAGCTTTTAGAACATTCTTCGGGCTACTATCGGATATATTCGTGTAATAGAGATATCGGAAATAATAGGACACTTAATTCCGAAATCAGAACTCGATAATCAGTATACACTCGTGTGCTTTCGGAGAAAACTGAAGCTTACTCAGGTATATTCTAAAAGCTAACAGACTTTACACTCCGCTAAAGGAAGGAAGAAATCACTCCCTGACTGGTAGACGATAGCTAAAGATGCTTTTTCGTTGCTTGTTACCCTACTTCAGGTCTCTAAGCATTCGAATGTGTAAGGACCACCTTAACCAAGGCTTCCCATGTGTTAAAAACCGGCATCTAATTGTTTACAGAAAGAACTGACGACTATTAACGCACGACCGATTTTTAATGGACGTCAGTCTTGCGTAGCTTTATAGGTAGATTGAGTGAAACTCCAACAATGCTACTAAACTTTTAATGACAAACACGAACGAGGAGTTTAAGTATCTTCTACTTACTAATACATAAATAGTAAATATAATAACAGTGAATCATTCATTTAAAATACGAAGTTACAGTCGTAGGTCTAACGTACAAGTAACGAATCAGGTAAATCCGTAGGTATACATACCTCAACACAATACATTTGCTTAGTTTAATTATTATTTCAATTTTAACACGAGTAAGTAGTGCCATTTCAGAGAGAATAAACATCTACATGTTCTAGAAAATCGTAAAGTTACTAGTCGCTACGTTGGTACTGACGTGGCAGAGATGTTCTGTGTTCTAGCCAGAGCCACTTTTCACAAAACTACATTTCATAGTTTAATATGACGATTCAATGAATATTAAGGTATCGTATCTTCTTTGTTATCGGTTATCGACTTTGCAATATACATCAAGTTGACAAAGTAAACAATTAATTTAAGTTACATGCACGATACTTAAATCGCGCGCGACAAAGAGTCACGCCGTCTTGTTTTATGCCTGCCAGCTGCCACACATTGGCACGGACATGGCGGCGTCTTATACAAATTCTAGGCAGTTTGAGAGTACAATGTCGCGACTCTCTATTCCTCTGGCGACAAGGCTGCAGCGTCAGTTTTTCTAGGTTATTCACATTCATCCATGTTCTGCATTGCATAATTGCAGAAAATATTAACCACTAGTCGTACAAAAAATAAACTGTCGAATACAACAAATGCCTTATAAATTTAAATTAAAGTAAGTCAAATTTTTCATAGTCATTATGAGATTAAGTTTTACTAAAAATAAATGCTATATTCATTACGTCTAGCGAGCGAAATTGACTAAGTGGCTGGGTCTAATTCGGACCTAGTGTAAACCACGCATTGCTTGGCAAAGAAGTTTGTGCTACCACTGACACTCGCGCACTCAACTTGCCCAAAGTTAGTGTGAACGAGTTGCAAACTTATAAAAGTTGCCCTGCAACTACATCTACGAATGTCGAGGTTGAAAATTAAACAACACTGGAACTAAATTTAAAAAGATAGACGGATTAAATTTCACAACCATTTTGGGATGGTTTAAATAACGCAGGAATTAATCACTTTGATACAAAAAGTAGATATAATAAATACATAATGGACGATTACATCTGGAGAGGTACGTAATTAAGTTAACTATACAATACCTACTATAGAAAATTAGAAAGTCAGCTTCACCTTGCTAAGCCCGAATTCTACCGCAGCCCGTTAATAGAATTTAGAATATAATCTTATTTATTTCTATTTGGTAATTCATTTTCAATTCTACATGCTGTAGATTCTTTAAATGGTAAATAGTAAAATACATTATTTTATTGTACTTTCATATTATTTATAAAACGGAACTTTAAAATATGTGAAGTTTTGTTACTTACTTAGATTTTAAATCACGTTAAAAAGAACAAAAGTTTGTCGTTAACAGTGATTAACAGACATGCTTACTAATACCTATATTAACTACAAAAGAGCCCTAGCATGATTTTAATTACAAGATGTCTAGACTAGATCTCATTGATTCTTATCACTATAGTTTTAGAATGTTTGTGAGTTATACAACTTTTTAACACATACCTGAACAGTGGTTAAGACAGCGCAAAAAAAATACGGAAATCGTCGTGTAGGGATAAAAGCTTAGATTAAAGTAAAAAGTCAAAGTTTTACAGACATTTGATTAGAAAAATCGATGATAGATAACACTGGGAAAAAAAATCCAACTTTTTTTTTATTCGTCTTATCAACTGTTTTTTTACTAATTTGACATCGCTGATTTAAAATCTACCCTCGAAACGGATTTCATATTTGAAATCAGCTCGACAAATACATCAGAAATTAGGTATAAAACTTCATAAAACAAAACCGCTGTTCCCCAGTGTAATTATCTGAAATAAATGGACAGCTTGATATATAGGTCCTATAACAGATAGGACCTTTATATCAAGCTGTCCATTTATAGTCCTATAACACAAGTCATTTGGTTGTACTTAGTATAGGGCTAGCGAGATCTGTGTAATATGTCCATGAATATTTATTTATTATTTATTTATAGGTAACACAGTAATTAACTATCATGTGGTCTACAACAGGGTTAGTAATAACGTTAATTCGGAAACTAGTGGTGATTAAAGAAAACACAGTTTTAAATTAAATAAGTAATGTCGTTGTGCTTACCTATCATATTCGAAAACTACCTCGTGAAGGTTTAAAGAATAGTTATTTTCGATTGCACTAGAACAACAACTTGAAGTGAATTCACGAAAACCGATGTAGGTACTCTGTGCAGCTCGATTTGGGCCAAAGTCGGAATTAGGTCGTGCCTTGCTTGTAGAGAGCGAATGTTTGTTTTGTAATACAATTTTCTACATGCTATTTTCTTAATCGGATTTGCGACACGTTGACCTCACCGGCGTCCCGCATGTTGTATCATTCATTAGATACAACTTTCAATTCGATTCGATAATTATAAGATTAATATTCATTCGGATTCTCTTAAAAGTAACAATATGCGCAACATTGGAAACATTTTAAAGGATTTACATCTGAAGCAACTTTGTTGAGCTCGTAACTTGGAATTCGTTGTTAAGACCATCAAAAACATAAAACCACACCTCTCGCCTCTTGGTGGTAATAATCGAATAAAGAAACAAAGACAATGCAACTGTAATACAGCTATGTCTACGATTAACCGTCTGTCTGTCATTGTAACAACTAAGCGAGTTTTAGGAAATATTTGCTTAGAGCAAAGGCCTCAGTGGACTGCTTGATTTGATTGTTCCACCCCGAATCTATTACGAACAACGATAGATTATAGAGACACTCTGCCTCAAACTGTTTGCGGTTTAAGTCGTGTGGTAATTTTGTGCATAAATACTTAGTGAAAATCCGTCAATACCGAATGTATTTCTAAGCCTTCCTATACGGTTACACGGTTACGGTTATACGGTTTATGTTACGAAATACTCTAGTTTTAGGTTTAGATTTACTGAAGGTACGTGTCGCAAATGTGTAAAGAAATTTTAAGCCTGTAAAAAACCGTCCCTTATTTGAGAAACTGATCTGTAACCCCGTGTAAAATATCATATAGATAGGTAAAATATTACATAGGCAGGGAAAATATCAATAGAGTAAAATATCATAGGTCTACATCTACAACAGTTGCCGGTTTCTATAAAACCTAGAATTCATTGATATGCTGCTACGACTACGCTAACATGAAATCACCAATCAACCAAGTATAATATAACATTTATATAAGCACAGCCTTTATTGACAGTAGAAAGTAGAACGAGCATAACCAGTCGAAATTTAGCTTGAATCTTATGGTACGAGTATATACCATACATGTAACACGAATTATAATAATGCATATATAAATAGATATACGTTAAACTGCATTTGAATCCTAAATAGAAGTAACGCGCCCAAAACATTGTAACACACTTGTAAAACCCGACGCAGGACGCATTAATTTTTTACAGTGACAAAGCGTGGGTGCATGTACGAATATGTAGGGAGATTGTCTAGACTTTGAATGAGAATGTAAACTCATTGTTAGCAATATCCTGTGTATAATTGAATCTAGAAACTCTCACACAGTAATTCGCGACTTCGAAAAAATCTTATTAGGTGTGGCACACTAGAATGGGCGAGGGGCGAATGCGCGCAAAGGACGTGTCATCTACCAATTCACTTTCATACAAATTATATAAAAGTCCCCTTAGAAGAGACGGGGCTAGGGCGCGAACTCTATACAAGGCGTCGCATCTTTTCTGCAATCTGGCTCCACGTTCTTTCAATGTGTCCAACGCCTTAGACATGTAATTATATAGGTTAGCAATTTCAGACGGGACAGCACGGGGAAATACCTAAATCTCTGTTATTACCGGTCTACATCGTGTTTTAATAATAATAATAAAAGAGTCTAAAACAATTTCAACGTAGTTGGTTTTTTATTACAGAAATGTTAGTTAAGTTTCTGAAAAGTTAAAAAGCTGTCGATTTATGATTGCCCCAGTGCAGTGAAAAATGTTGATCCCTATTAGCAGTAGAAGCGAATGGCATTATAGAAATATATGTAATAATATCAATTTCTTGCTGACTGTAACATTTTCCCGAAATCTGTAAATGAGTTTTATGATGGATTGACGTCATTCAATATTCATAGTTAGATGTGATCTCATTCAGGTAGTTCCCTGTGCTATCTCAACTCAAATTACCACCATGAATGCTGTTGTTGTAGAGTTATGTATAGTACGGAACTACTCAGAAGTCTAAAACCTGTCTAACAGCATTTTTACAATTAACATAATATTTTCAACGTGGGCCATGCGGGCTTAATTACAATGTAGAATACGAAGTACCAGATGGTAAGTGGTTTAAATACACTGATTAATATTTTGGGACAAAATTTAGGGTAAAAGCTCTTGTTTGAAACCATCTAGATACACATAACTTTTCCAGATACCCTCTCTGATGCAGCGCATCGTTCATTTGAACAGTCAGAACGATTGATTGCATTTAGTAGGTATAATTTAATATTATAATAATAACAATTAAAATACGAACACATGATATGGATTTCAATATTGCGTTACACACGAAAAGGTAGCGATCACTTCTCGGTATGGATACATAACTAATTCACCGCAAAACCTTATTGTCATTATATTATCCCTTTAAAAATTACTATAACACGTAAAGAATATATTATTTTAATAAAGTTGAAGTGGCCTACGTAGAGAACCACTCGCGACATGTATCTAAAAGGAATGTAGTGAGAGCTGGCTTGCATAGTCGGTGACATTGCGTGTGTGTTAATGACACCAGCCTTAAGGTAAAACCACACTGAGCCCTCTGACGCCACGCACACGACGCGACATGAAAACGAAATCTGCGCTGTTTTAACTTCTCTAAATACATGCACTAGGATTCTGTAAAACCTCTTCGTAATATTGATGTAAGCGTGATTTCGGAAACGATTTATTGAGCTTGTTAGAAATATTTAATGCATTTCATGTAAATTACTAACCTAACCAAGAATAGTTACTTCCCAATTTTAAAGAAATTACTAGTGCATCGATCTTCTAATCGCGCTAAGGCGTAGAACCACACGTACTCGTAGCTTACGTCTGAGACCTTCACATGCCAATCTAGCGAAGCAGTTCAGAGAGATGCGTGGGGTACGTGGAGTTTTTAAGTGTGTTCCTAATACAAATAACATTCACATGGTCAGATGTCATGTGGCGTACGTGATCTTAGTGTGATTGTATCTTCAAAAATAGGCCAGTGACTAGCGCAGCCGCTGTTTCGACAACACTGTGTGCAAGCGGTGTGTCTCACACCCGTGGGTTTCAACGACTCTACAGCGCTTATTAACTCTTCACACATACCTAAGCAACTCGGTTACCGCTAGTGATCTCCATTGATTTGCGATCCATCTGGGAGATACGCTAGCTTAGCAAAGCACTAATTCAGTCGTCGTTGTCGAGGCCTAATAGCTCGGCCTGCAGTCGACCTTTGGTGCGGCAGCAGGCCGTGAGGCAGAGAATGCGCAGCGCCAGTCGGACCTGCGGGCTCAGCGAGATCATGATAATGATCTTCCAGAAGGAGTTCATGATGCCGAGCCATACCACGCCGAAGTGCAGCATCGGGATCTTGAGCTCGTGTCCTAGGAAGTACTCGTAGAGTCGGACGCCGGCGTAGGGCGCCCAGCTCAGCCAGAACACCGTCACTAAAACGAAGCTCATCCAGTGGCTAGGATTAGCAAGGTTCTCCGCCAGCGCCGTCGCGTACTCCTTGTCGTGTATCGGCACGCCGCTATTAAGCTTGCGCTTCATAGAAAATATGTATGAGTAGTTGTATACGATGGAGATGACGCTAGGCCCAAGGACGAGGATACCTAGCGTGGCTGTGTACGCGTAAGTGGTGCTCCAGTCCAGCATGCAGATGAAGGTCTCCTTGTCGAAGTTAGCCTCCTTCTTGTAGCCGAGCAGTGGCGGGCAGCACAGCATGGCCGCTGAGATCCATGTGAACACCATCCAGCATTGGCTCCTGGTGCGCGTTTGAACCTTGCCAAATAATTATATCATTTTAGCACTCTTTGGAAGATAATAGAGATTAAAGATAAAATGCGGTGATAGTAAAAAGTAAAAGGCAAAAAGACTATATTTTCAAGAACACGTTGGCGCGATTATTTGAAATAAAATTTACTATATTGTGAAGAGAGATGTCTTTTTTATGTACGTTTTGCAAATCAATTAACTGAGAAATATAAAAAAACTGCACATTTTCTAAGTACGGTAATTTACAATTTTTTCCTAAATTATCAGTTTATTCTTAAGAAATCTTTTGAAGGGCGAGTCGCCCATTAGCTCAGTTGGAAGAGCGCTGGCACGGATAGCCAGAGGTCACGGGTTCGAATCCCGGCATAGGTGGTATTTTTAGCCTCTACATAGGTTTTTTCACGTGGTCAAATCAGTTTGACAAAATAGTTTGACTACGTGGAAGAACCCGTTTTGTCTGCCTCTCTCCACTTTGTAATGTTGTATATCTTTTAATAAATAATAAAACTGGAACGACTTCCACCGTGGGCTTTATTGATACTATGTTTTATTTATAAGAAAAACAGAAAACTGGATAAAAACGGAATAAGCAGGTAAAAATAGTAGATGTAAAGTAGTAATGTTAAAAATGAGGGAAATCTCAAAATGGGTGACGTAATCTTAAATTTTGACAATGATAGACAGAATTAAAGAAATATAAAAAAATGGTGTAAAAAGGTTTGCACCGTTACATTGGTTACAACTTAACGCTACTACTTATTTCAACGATTTGAGACTTATCGCAAGTTAGTCTTTCGACGTTTAAAAAGACGCCGGTCGTAACAAAGAATTACCGAAATATTTTCATTAATACAGTTTAGGAAAATCTGTTAAAGGACGCAACGGAACTTAGTATAATGTGGCTTTATTCCAATAATAATAATAATGCTTCCTTTATTCAAACAATAATAATATACGCCCCATTGCAGAATACATGCCTCTCGGAGAGAGAGAGAGAGAGAGTATCGCGCTAAAACTAATTGGACATTTTTTTTAAATCCTATTTAGAGGCTAAAAATTCCACCCATGCCGGGACTCGAACCCGCGACCTCTGGCTAACCGTGCCAGCGCTCTCCCAACTGAGCTAATGGGCGACTTGCCGGCATCAGTGAAATTTCGAACCTTATACTCTCTGTATTAGCCTCTAAATAGGTTTTTAAAATTGTCCTTAGCGCGGGTTAGTGGATTAAAAAGAATATAATTGGACATTGCTCGGACTCTTCCTACAAAATGTCAGGTAAGTTGATCCGGTTGCAAATCAATATTGTGTAGTGCTTATGAAAGTTTTAGTTAAAAAGTTATGCTGTTGTTGGAGTGTAGAAAGCCTCAGCGTGAACGATAGGTTTTAGTAAGTAGTAAATACCTACGTTTGATAATTTTATTTATGATGGTTCTGTATAGACACTCTCACATACACGAATAATAGATTGAAATGTTATTTGTCAAATCTTACCATGTTTAAGGAGTTATGAGGGAACATAGAATCAAACATACTTACATACATACATACATACATACATACATACATACATACATACATACATACATACATACATACATACATACATACATACATACATACATACATACATACATACATACATACATACATACATACATACATACATACATACATACATACATACATACATACATACATACATACATACATACATACATACATACATACATACATACATACATACATACATACATACATACATACATACATACGTACGTACGTACATAAATATGAGCTAAACACATTACCCTCCTCTTAGGCTCCGCCGCAGTCGGGTACTGAACAGAACTTGATAGGACTTGATCTAAAAGGCTGCGAATAAAGAGAAAACTAAAGCTAGCGAGAACGGAGAGATCCCTTAAGTATACAAACAAATTTTATTGCGTTTCAAATACCCGCAGTTTACTTATGCGCTTGAAGCGCTTTGACCTCGCTATTTACTTTACAAAGTAAACAACAACGAAAGAAATTCTTCTGAAAGAATATACGAGATTTTCAATGCGTACTTTTTAATTTAGCTTTTTGTGCTGGTTGTACGGGGATGCCTCCTCTGAGAGAGAGAGTAATGTCCTTCAATAAGGCTTAAATACAACGCATGCCCACCGCGGAGTGGCAACTGAGCTAAGGTATTTCAGCACCTTAGACCAGCGGTTCTCAATTTTGTGACAATCTCTTTTTTTTGACGGAACCCTTTTGGAAAGCGAAATACTTATTAATTAATAATACATTTATTAAAACAATTGTAAAAACCTATTTAGATGCTAAAAATTTCACCCATGCCGGGATTCGAACCCGCAACCTCCGGCTATCCGTGCCAGCGCTCTACCAATTGAGCCAATGGGCGACTCACGGCATCAGTGAAATTTCGAACCTCTTTACACTATTATCTGTATTACGTACAGGCAGCGACATCAGACTTAAGCAAATTGCATTAGTTACAGCCCCGACTACCTACTTTGCAGTTAGGTTTAACATCGGAACGATATCACTGTACCCACATGATTATACAATTTTTATTTTAATGCACTAACCCGTGCTAAGGAACAAATTTAAAAACCTATTTAGAGGCTAAAAAAC
Source organism: Yponomeuta sedellus (assembly GCA_934045075.1). NCBI lineage: Eukaryota > Metazoa > Arthropoda > Insecta > Lepidoptera > Yponomeutidae > Yponomeuta > Yponomeuta sedellus. The sequence continues at coordinate 8,653,362 of OW203721.1, forward strand.
AATTGTTTTATCAATTGGGTCAATGAAAGTGCAATGTAACATATATAAATACATACATGACCTCACACCTGTATTCTAGAGGGGTAGGCAGAGACCAGGGACTGCCACTTGTATTGCCAAGATCCGGACAGATCACCTTCGCTTCACTAACGTTCATAAGTCGTTGCATGCACGCACATATTACTTTACAATGTACAATGTAACAGTTAATTTAATACTTTACTTATTATTAGAACCCATACAGAGGTATCGTGGAACCCTGGGGTTCCGCGGAACACACTTTGAGTATGGCTGCCTTAGACACTCAGGTTTGTTAACGATGTTTTCCTTCAACGTGAGCGAGTGGTAGTGCTTCTAACTTCACAAATATACATAACTTATTTTATTTTTATTTTTTTTATTACTTTTTTTATCAGAGAAAACAAACAGTTACACAAAAAACATTTGCATAACCTAATGTTAGTAGTAAGGTTAGTTACATGCTCAGATCATAGAAAGAAGTTACATGTATAACCAGCAGCGTTTTCTACAGTTTACAATATAAAAATATTGGAATACAATAGGCACAGTGTGAGAAATGCATGTGTAGTAAACAAACAAGTAACATGAATTTCAATCATGTTGAGCTCTTTTCTAAACTAGATAAACACTAAAAAAATAAAAACAACACAAACAACCGACCGAGTACGTACACTCCAAAGACAAATCACATCCATCATGTAACATCACAGAATGGTAGATGCAACATGAGATGCAACTTAGAAAACAAAGACATTAGACAGGTACCTACATGCCCGCACTGAAAATCGATACTGGGTCTCTCGCTTCCGAGTCCATTGTTCTACCCACTGGGCTACTGCCGCAGCTCATTTTTATTATTACAGCAACTTTATTTTTCGCTTTTTTGCAGTCCCGACAAAATATCTTGTTGGTTTTGTTTTGCAATGTTTCTTTGCTTTTTATATGTATGCGAGCAATGTCACTCCAATCAAAGTTAGACTCAAGATCCCCATTGTGAGGCTCGAATGTAAGTAACTAACAGTTGTATGTTAATTACTAACTGTAGTGTAAAACAGGATCCTAAATGTATATTATGTCCATTAAAATATCAAATATCTAACCTTTTTTTTAACCTAGGAGGAACCCTATTATGGGTACCGCCGCGCTCTCCCGAGCCGGCTGTGTATGTCGGACTCCCCGCCCTGAAAAGGGCGGTATACCGACTAAAACTCCTGGGATGTTCCTCCGCACTCACAAGGGACGGGGCCATTAAATATCCAACCTAAACCAACCCAACTAGAAGGTAACTGAGACAACCTTATCCCTTTATCCCTTAGGCATAAACAAGCATTTTATACACCACCTACCTATTTCTTCAAAAAATTATAGAATTAATTCTTTCCTATTTCGAGCTTGCACAACATTTAACGGTCTAAGCGATAACCCGGACACTGATGTCGATGTCATTCACGACAGCGTTTCTTCAGTTAGGCGTAGGTTTGCTGCGAACTTCTTTGGTAGCGAGTTGTCTACTGTATGATGGGCTTGGTTGCTTTGATTTGCTTATTATATATTTAGTTGATGTTAAGATTCGTTAAGTGTAGGTTAATATAATTATTTGTTTTGATGTTGTAAACACAAGAACCTGTTATTTTCTATGTAGCTATAAGTGAAAACCTTTAAATGACGTTTTACTGCTATATTGTACAATGTACCTTCCATTTTGTTGTATTAGTCGATGGTTTTCCTAAAATACAATAAATAAACAAGCAAGCAAACAACAAACAAACAACGAAACATAAATAAATAAATAAATAAATAAATAAACAAACAAACAAACAAACAAACAAACAAACAAACAAACAAACAAAGAAACAAACAAAGAAACAAACAAACAAACAAACAAACAAACAAACAAACAAACAAAAAAACAAACAAAAAAACAAACAAACAATGTTTTTCCTGGTCGGTCTCTTCTGGCAAAAGAGTAAGTCAACCCGAATTTTGGTCAATAATAACATAAAGACGCTTTTAAGCCATGGGCGGCTGAATAAGCGCTCTCTCTGATGAAGCCAGAATTCAATTCAAAGTAAAATTTAGTATTTCTGCCAGAGTAACTACTAACTCTAAACTACGTAATATTTAATTTAATTATACATGCTTTACTTGTAGTCCTGTAAAAGATATAAATTTGTGTGTTGATTTTCGTCCTTAACTTTCTAGTTACATTGAATTTTTTTACAATAAACCTTTTGAAATAAACGTAATATACAAATTATTTAGATTACTTTTCAGGATGGTTTTATAGGAAACATTTTTTTATAAATAACACCGTCATTTAATAATCGACAGTGTTTGCTACCCCGTTTCCCTCACAAGCGATAGAAGTTAATTTTCTCTATCACATCCCCTATTACCACGGATATCAATTTATGCAGGGTAAGGCGTAAAGAATGGATAAACCGAGAACCGTACTCTCATTCTAGATGTCTAAGTACCGTATTTTGCCATTTTGCCTGTATTCCACGGGCAATGTTTATCTCAAACTGACAAAACAATAATGAGATGTCTTAACGTTTTTAATCAATGAAAGTAAAATCAAGAAACTAAAGATTCTATAATCGTCAAACTAGTTGTAATGCGGATTTCATAGAACGGTGTAATTACAGGTACCTACTTATTTTCTAATTTCAGTACCATTTAAACTCGTTTTGATTTCCTGGCGTCTCTCTCACACTCTCTCTAGTAAAAAGTTTATGCAAACCTCATGTTCTCAAAGAAAACAGCACAAAGTAATAAAAGAATAGCTACCGTGGCGCTGATCGTCTCATAGCGCAGAGGTTTCCGCACGGCGAGGTAGCGGTCCACAGAGATCCACATGAAGGTATACACGGAAATCGACCACAGAGTCACTTCTAGGTAACCTGCCAGCCGGCACATTAGGTCACCGAACATCCAGCGCCCAGTGATCGCCGGGTAGACGGACAGAGGCACGATACATAGCCCACAAAGAAGGTCCGCCACCGCCAAAGACAGAAGGTAGTTGTTGATCACCTCATTCGACAGACCTGTAACAACGCCACAAGTTAACAAGTAGGAACACAAATCCCTCGTAGCCCGGGCTGCCTAAGTGATCTTAAACGATCACGAAGGTTAAGCAGTATAGGACGCGTTTAGTGCATGGATGGGTGACCGTCTATGACTTATGATAGTGGCATTTTTCCGAGCGGTTCCGTGCTCCGCAAGCAAGTTTGCAAGGCACGTTAAGGAGTTGGTGCCGGCTGCCGTCGATAGATGGCAGTCGTTAAGCCAAGTCAGGGGCCATAGAGGAGCTTAAAAACGTCTAACAGTCAGTCAGTCAGGATTTTGAATTATATAAAATAAAATTATTAAAAAAATATTAAAATTATCATAATTTTATTTAAAATTCAAAGTCCTGACTGACTGACTCACTTATCAACGCCCAGCCCAAGCCGTTGGACCTAGGAAGCTGAAATTTTGCACAGAGGGTCTGTATATAATGTAGGCGAGGAATAAGACAGGATTTTTTGAAATTCAACCTCTATGGGGGCGAAAAGGGTTGCCAAAATTTGTATGGGAGGTATAAAGAATGTTGTCTTATTTTCTTGAAACTTAAAATACATGCTCTTCAACACAATTGATTGAACAGGTGTTTCGCCGTTTTATCTAAATTCAACCCTTAAGGGAGTGAACGGGGTTGCATAATTTTGTTCTCCTGACTGAGTCACTCATCAACACCCAGCCCAAGCCCTTGAACCTAGGAAGCTGAAATTTTGCACAGAAGGTCTGTATAAGGCAAGGAATAAGAGAGAATTTTTTGAAACTTAACTCCCAAGGGAGTCAGAAGAGAACTTGTCAAAATTTGTATGGGAAGTATACAGAACGTCGTCTAATTTTCTTGAAACTTAAAATAAATACTCTTTAACACAATCAATTGAACACGTATTTCACCGTTTTTCTAAATTTAAACCTTAAGGGAGTGAAAGGGGTAGCAAAATTTATTCCTTGATTCCTTGTTTCCCTTTCCAAAATTGAACCTAGGAAGCTGAAATCTTGCACATAGGATCTATATATAATGGAATAAGACCGGATTATTTTTAAATTTAACCCCTAAGGGGGCGAAAAGGGTTTCTAAAATTTGTGTGGGAGGTATAAAGAATGTTTTCTTATTTTCTTGAAACTTAAAATCTATATATATAAAATTCAAAGTCCTGACTGACTGACTCACTCATCGACGCCCAGCCGAAGCCGTTGGACCTAGGAAGCTGAAATTTTGCACAGAGGGTCTGTATATAATGTAGGCGAGGAATAAGACAGCATTTTTTGAAATTCAACCCCTAAGGGGGCGAAAAGGGTAGCCAAAATTTGTATGGGAGGTATAAAGAATGTTGTCTAATTTTCTTGAAACTTAAAATACTCTTCAACACAATTGATTGAATACGTGTTTTGCCGTTTTTTTCTAAATTCAGTCCTTAAGGGAGTGAACGGGGTTGCAAAAGTTTGTTCTGTTGTATTCTTGGATGTTGTTGGGAAATATTATTATTATTATTAAATTCATTATTGTACCTGTAAAGATTGTACAGCTTAATACTAAATAGTATTTTATTCTTGCCAACCAACAGGTGACGTGGAGAAGGTGGGTAGTCTCAAACAGTGAGGTGACATTTTATTGTCAAATATCTTTTTTTTTATTAAACTATATACTTATTACCACTATATAATATAACCTTTTGTAGTCGACGTAAAAGCCATTCTGTCTTGGCATAATATTACTCTTCGTTCGTTTACGGTGTTTTAATTTTTTGGTTGTTGAGTGGAATCTTTCATATTTACTTATTGTTTGTTATCTCTCACATGCATGGCTAGGGAGCTACGTGAGCAAATCGTTAGCCATGTAGTAGCCAACTGGGATTAGTAGATGTAGTAACTGGGATGTAGTAGCCAATTACTCCAGTGCTACTTAATACTGTATTGAAATGTCACGCTCTCCTACTTATGGTAGTTTATGTGAGCTGGAAGCGACAGGGCAACTGTTTCCGTACGTCTTTGAAGTTTACCTATATTTAGTGTTGGTACTACAGGTAACCCCGTGGGATGACTACGCTTTTCAACCGACTTCAAAAAAAGGAGGAGGTTCTCAATTCGACCCGTATGTTTTTTTTCTAAGTTTGTTACGCGATAACTCCGCCAATTATGAACCGATTTGAACAAATCTTTTTTCGGAGTATAGGTTATACCTCAAGGGTGGTCCCATTAAAATTTAATAATACAAAAAACAACCCCCAAGGGTGGAAAATTGGGGATGAACTTTTTTATACGCAATATCTCCGCCGATAATAAACCAATTTGAACGATTATTTTTTTGTTGAATAGGTATTATCAAAAGGGTGGCCCCATGTGAATTTGAATAAAATATTTCACCCCCAAGAATAGAACGTTAGTTGTTACGAGATATCTAATGGCACTGGTAGTGCTGAGCGGCGTGCGTAGAGTTTGACAAATCTTACTAATTCCATTCTATTCATTAAGATTATGCAACCTCATCATTTCAGTGAGAGCTTTGTCGTCGTGTGGTCGATTTAATAATTTATTAGCATCCAAGTCGGACAAAGCAATGCCATCCAATGTTTATCGAGATAAACGATCGTGTATCAAGCCGAGCCGGTGAGAGCGTTGCTCTTCGGTTTCGCTTGATAAACGATCGTGTATCAAACCAAGCCGATGAGTCCGGTGTTCAGGGCTTTCATTGATCCTGGTTAAATTTTCGTATGCTCTCATTTTCAAAAAGTCTAGAAGTCCGCTGCTCATCACTCTCCTTTAATAAATTATTAGCATTTCTTTCTCTACTTTCTTTTAAACGCACTTCCCTTTCTTCTTTTGTTTCCTCCGAACGGAGGAAACAAAAGAAGTAGAGAAGAAAGAGAAGTAGTTTAGTAGGCCTACCCATATTAAATGCACTAAGGGTTTCTACAAAAAAGTAACACTAAAATTTTTAAAATAAAATAATTAACTTATAAAAAAAAAAAAAACCCACTTCAAATGCGTGAACACAAAAAAAACTAAAAATTAAAAAATAATTCCTAATATCTATTACCTAATACTATAATTTTCCTAAACTATGTCAAAGTAATTAAAGTTAAACCAGCTAAATATCTTACAATAGTTATACTTATATGCCTATTGTTTTTTGGAGTCGGTGCCAGCCGTTTTAAGTTTAGCCGCGAACAAGAGCCGAGGCGCGCGGGCCCGCCACGCGCGCCTTGCGTCCCCCGCCACCGCGCCGCACGTCTCTTGTTCGGCTGGCACCGACTCCAAAAAACAATAGGCATATAAGTATAACTATTGTAAGATATTTAGCTGGTTTAACTTTAATTACTTTGACATAGTTTAGGAAATTTATAGTATTAGGTAATAGATATTAGGAATTATTTTTTAATTTTTAGTTTTTTTTTGTGTTCACGCATTTGAAGTCGGTTTTTTTTTTTAAGTTAATCATTTTCACATTATCTATCTCATGGCCATTTTTATGTATATGTAGGTACGGACTTAAGTCGCCGTGCCAATTTCAGAGCCCGCCTCTCCTTCACTTCTTCCTGTCATCGCCAAAACGGCTACTAGGAAAAGGAAAGAAGTAAAAACTAGAAAAAACAGCGTGCCAGATGCACCAACGCTACTAATTACTTTGTGTGTGATTAATCTGATCTTTTGATTAGTCTGTGGTCACTGTAGTGCATATGGATGATGCAGTACACTATCCCGTAGAGTCCCTAAATGCCCTGAACCCACCTGGTCTACCGTCTCACACACGTCTTATCCTTAAAGTTGGTGCTCCAGTACCACTACCGCGAAATCTTAATCCACCCAATTTGTGCAATGGGACCAGATTGCGCGTGAAACTTTTACATAAAAACGTGGTACTCCGATGGAATAAGTGGTTTACGGGGTACCTATATATACCGATTCACCTCTAGCACAGCCAGTAAATACAATGGCCTGTATCATTGTATTTACTGGCTGTGCTAGAGGTGAATCGGTATATAGGTACCCCGTAAATCACTTATTCCATCGGAGTACCCATTGGAATTTAAAAATCTATTTAGAGGCTATAAAATTCACCCATGCCGGGATTCGAACCCGCAACCTCTGGCTATCCGTACCAGCGCTCTACCAATTGAGCTCAATTGGTAGAGCGCTGGTACGGATAGCCAGAGGTTGCGGGTTCGAATCCCGGCATGGGTGAAATTTTTAGCCTCTAAATAGGTTTTTAAATTTGTTCCTTAGCACGGGTTAGTGCATCAAAAATAAAAAAAAAGTACCAATTGGAATTTAAAAGACTGCAGTTTCCCCTTAAAGTCTGTTTTGCAATGATCATTAATAAGAAAGATAGATAAGAACACTTTATTGTACATAAAAATGGAAATTACACAGATATTTCTTAACCTAAGAGTACAGACGGCGGCCTTATCACTAAAAGTGATCTCTTCCAGTCATCTGCACCTTTTATTGAAGCATGCTGAATAACTAAAGTCCACGCGGATGGAGTCGCGGGCAAAAGCTAGTGGTTTGATAAAATCAATCAATCGGCACTAATTGCACCATTTGGCTTCGCAATTAATATAGAACAGCTATTAATGTGTTTTTATGAAATGCGGCCCGGGTGTATTAGCAGCGCCAATTGGAATCGCAGTAATTCGCCAAATTATGTAGATAGTTAGTGTTCCGATTCACTCAAGTTTTGTTTGTACACGTAAGTACCTTTTCTTGCCTTCTGCTCGCTGAAAATTATGGTGTCAGTTAGAATTCAGTTAAGCCGAAATGCTCCGTACCCGTCGACTTAGCAAAGTCGATGGGTACGGAGCATTTCGGATTGACACTATGATTTTCAGCGAAGAGAAGGCAACAAAAGACTAGTAGTGTTACTAATTTTAAAAACCTATTTAGGATAAAATTCCACCCATGCCGGGATTCGAACCCGTGACGTGATACAGAGAATAGTGTAAAGAGGTTCGAAATTTCACTGATGCCGGTGAGTCGCCCATTAGCTCAGTTGGAAAGAGCGCTGGCACGGATAACCAGAGGTCGCGGGTTCGAATCCCGGCATGGGTGGAATTTATAGCCTCTAAATAGGTTTTTTAAAATTGTCCTTAGCACGGGTAGGTGCATTAAAAATAAAAATAGTATAGTGTTACTAATGTTATGAACAATTTGTAATGCAATAATTATAGGTGTTACAATTATTATTGTGGCGAGCACATGTCAACTCAACTCTGCTGACGCACTATAAACTACAACCTTCTTCCATAGCGCAAGCAAAATGTTCACATGATATACCATAATGTAACGTCCGACTAACAGTCGGACCGGCGGCCATACGAGGCCCCAGGCATACGATCTTCCTGGCGGGAAATTTTCCTTTGTAGTGGAAGACCATGATAACCGGCACCATTGGCACCTTCCTATTATATTTTATTTTACATAAACTAAGATTACATAAGAACTCTTTGATATGCACACCAGAAAATAAAATACATAAAATTGTGAATTTTCAACAAAATGTATTTGTAATTACCAAACGCATTATTTTACTACAAAAAATATTAATCTATAACTCTATATTCTTGTTTATTCCAATGAAATCCTGTACAATCCTGTACGTACATCATAGTAGAAATAAAACGTTCCATCGACGGTGTGTTTATCATCTGATTGGGTTGTAAAATTTAAAGAGTGTAGTATCTGGCTTTAATGCAAAACAGTGAGGTAATCCTGAAGTTGTTTGATGAAAACGGATTCCGAAAAATATATCGAAAGGATTTAACATCCTCTGTGGCTTTATTCATTATTATGCAAGCCGCATTTTCCAGTAGACCGCCTGCAGCAAATGCCAACAAGCTTAATGGAAAAATGTTTTCCACCCAAAACTGCACGCATGGTCAATCAAGTACTTGATTTCTTTCATCTCTGGTAAATCTACGGTTTTTATTTTATATCAGTTTGTATTTTATTTCGTTGGTCTAACGGTAACCAGCTTGTCTAACAAAACAGAAGTCTTAGGTTGAGTTCCCTCTGTGGGCGGTCGCCCACTCGATTACAAATGATCTCCCTCTTACACGATGTATTTACGGATATATATACACGATGTTTTATTCTGGTTACCATAACACAGAACTTAGCTTGGAATGTTTACATTGGTTGGAAGTTACATAAATTAAAAGTATCTAAGATGGGAATAAATAATAATAATTCATAAATATTATCATTTTTCTATAATATAAAAATGAATCGCTTAATGTGTTGGTAAGCGTAAATCTCGGGAACAGCTGAACCGATTTTGCTAATTCTTTTTTTAGAATATTCCTTGCAGTACGAGGATGGTAAAATTTTTCCCTCCCTTACGGAGGTAAAAAAAATAAATAAAGAATCGATTGTTAGGCGATACGAAGTTCGCTGGGTCAGTTAGTATTTAAAATAATTTATTTGGAGAAAATAAAGGCACAGACAACGAATATTTAGTGTAGTCTACATAAAGCGTTCTTGTATCGAGTAACGGTATAGCTAGAAACCGACAGCTCGTAGGATCGCGATAGAAAAGTATATTTTGACGTGCTTTTGTGCATTACGGACTCCCCGGCTTCATAGATTCTATTTTTCTGTTGGCTTTATAAATTAATTAAACCAACCCAAATCGAAATATTCCTCCCAAATTTCAAACAACCTAGTTTCTCGAAAAATTATACAAACTAAACAATTTTTTTGAGGACAAAGCCCATTAAGATTTAACGTTACACAAACCAATGTGTTTAACGCTACGGAGAGTCCTACTACTTGTAATTTGGATTCAAACCAAAGGTCGGAAATGAAGAATATTTAAAACAATGTTGGTGGACGATTGTAAGACAATGGCGGGCATTACTGACAGAAGTTATCAAGGCATCCTTAAGGCCTTTGACGTGGCTTAGCGACTGCCATTACATGACAGACGGCACCAATGTCTTAAAGTGCCTTGCGTAGTCACGGGACGGTTACCCATCCTGTACCTGACCAGACCTGAGTATGGCCTAACCTTCCTGCGATGCAGGAAGACCCGTAACCCAACAGTGGGGACATACAAGGGTTGACATAAAAAAAACTGTAAACCATTATCATTAAATCATTGATAATACTTTTCAATACTATTTCTTAAAGATTCGCGATACTCATACATAGTTATATATTAAACGGGTTAAATCGCGATAATTTATTACGTAAAACGTAATTACCTTATTCCCGACGTTTCGGCAGCGTTACAGTTGCCGTGATCTCGGGTAGACGAATACTTTTCAATGTAATGAAAAGAGCATTCCCTCAACAGATTGAGATCAATTGGAAAATACTCTGTGGTGACTTTGTAGAGTGTACGTTAGCTGCTACGCATACTATGCAAGCAAGTCAATCTAATATCTAATCCTGCCACACAGAATCCACTGATGGAAATAGGCCTCTTCTCTATCGTGCCAACCCACCCTGTCCTTCGCTAGTCTCGTCCAATATTTACCATCCGCTTTCAGAATGTCATCGGCCCATCGACCGTCGACCCGAGCAAGCCGATAATTATTAATCAAATCCTTGCTGCCGAGAATAATCTGACCAAGAATTTGTCACTTCACTTCCGAAGCTCTAGGAATGATTATTTTTCCGACAAAAGCTTTAAGGCCGCTGTTACGTCTGGCATGCTGTCTCACTCGCGAAATCTAAATTTACTAACAATTATGAAACAACGCTCACGAAATATTTATCGCAACTAAAAAAACCGTTTTTTTTAATTATTTAAAATTCTAGAGCGCTCGTGAAAACTGACTTCTTATCGAGAGGACGCGGATTCCAATCCCGGCATGTACAAATTACTTTGTTTATACTATTTTTATTTCAATGCACTAACCCGTGCTAAGGAACAAATTTAAAAACCTATTTAGAGGCTAAAAATTTCACCCATGCCGGGATTCGAACCCGCAACCTCTGGCTATCCGTGCCAGCGCTCTACCAATTGAGCCAATGGGCGACTCACAGCATCAGTGAAATTTCGAACCTCTTTACACTATTCTCTGTATTACGTACAGGCAGCGACATCTGACTTAAGCAAATTGCATTACTTACAGCCCCGACTACCTACTTTGCAGTTAGGTTTAACATCGGAACGATATCAGTGTACCCACATGATTATACTATTTTTATTTTAATGCACTAGCCCGTGCTAAGGAACAAATTTAAAAACCTATTTAAAGGCTAAAAATTTCACCCATGCCGGGATTTTAAGGAAATTTTTAGCCTCTAAATAGGTTTTTAAATTACTTTGTTTTTTAAGTTATAGGTACATCTGTGAAGTTGTAGCAGTAACACCACACGCTAACGTGAAGGTAAACGTCGTGAGGAAACCCGAGTTGCTAAGTTGATCAAATTCCTCGGCGAAATTGCTACTTCGCGTTGGATACTCGTGGCAGTTAAACCCATACGCTCTCTCTAAGAGAAGCCTGTGTTCTTCAGTGCGACATGTATAGCCTACATAAAATTTAAATTGCGAGCGAGACGGCATGCCAGACTTAAAAGCAGCCTTAGCAGCGTTAGAGTTATATAAGTTTTTAGAGGCCAAGCTGAGCGTATAGCGGTGTCGTAGCCTTTTTATAGCTTTTTGTAGCAGCTGTTATGTCAACTTGTTCTCTGCATGAGGCTGAAGTCTGAAAAAACACCGCGCTCAAAGTAAAAATAAACTTTCAAGCAACTTGCGACCGGTAAACTTCTTGTTGTGTGTTCAGGGACTCGAGTACGTCTGTCCATTTGTCTGACTTTTAAAGCGCTTCGTTTTGACATGAAATTTTCACATCTATGTGAATTAAGGGCAGCAATGAGAAAATAATAAAATGAGCAATTCCCATTCAAGAAACGTATCTTGCTTCGTTTTTGGTTTCACAAACAGTAAGACATATTAGTGTAAACCCTGTCGGGATCGTGCCATGCCAAGAGTCACGCGTTTTGTGGCAGTAAAATGTCAGAATGGAAAATCTCAGAATTTGACCATAAAGCCGGCTTCGGTCTATGGGATGTAATATAATATATTACATCTTGAGATAGCCAGAGGTCACGGGTTCAAATCCCGGCATGGGTGGAATTTTTAGCCTCTAAATAGGTTTTTAAAATTGTCCTTAGCACGGGTTAGTGCATTAAAAAGAATATATATAAACATCTTGAGATTTATTCAGTTATCGCTCGTCATACATTCTTTTTGAGAACGGTTCACACTGTGCTATAATAATATAGCTATAAAACTATATTACATCCCATAGTGAAAAGCCGGCTTTAAGGTACTGGAAAGTCGCGACTGTAGACATTTAGAAGGCACGACTAGCGTCGTCGTATTACCCTTATAGGACTAGTATAACGCTAGTCGCGCCTTCTAAAGCAAGAGAGTAGGATTATGGTGAGTCGTGCATAGCACGTATTATAATTTGTGGTTAAATACAACAAATAATCAAGCTCGGCTAAGTGTCTGGCGGATTCCCGCTAAGCGTCTCGAAATCCAAAAAGACTTTCAGGAATTAAGTAAACTTAAAAAACAACGCGATGAGTTAAAAGTGTAAAAGTCTACGAGTAATGTAAATGCGAGTATTGTATTTGCCATGACCATGTCGGCTGTAGTTTACACATTAGCCGCCTTATCTAAAAAGACTCCTATTTGGCGTTTTACTCAAAATAGTCTGTGGGTAACCCCTACAGACTATTTTATTCAGCGTTTGTGGAGTGTTTTAATAAATAAAGCCGCTAGTTTTTGTGTCATTCTATGGATCCATTTATTTATATGGGTGAGTTTCTCGATGTTAATTACATAATTGGTTTGGCATGGTAAAGTTACTGCTCAAAGACGGAAAGTAACAGAAAAAGAAAAACTATTCAACGTAGCACAGAATCTGTGACCGAAGGAAACATACAAAGTAAGCATACAAAGATGTCTATTTTTATTATAAAGCATCTATTTCTACCTTGAAATGGTTTGTACGTGATTTTTGACCTTCTCTTCATAGGTGCAAATGTAAATACAAAATGGACATTATTTCTAAAGTCACGCATTGACCAAGTTTCTTCTAGGATTTCGATATAAACGGTCACTAAGTGAGAATATAGTTTTGTTTCTTTTTATGTGTCGTAGTTTCCGAGAAAAATAAGTTCTTTAATTAATTTCGCTCATTGATACAGGCTATTACGCCATCACAGATTAAAACAGAGTCAGAAACATCATTCATTTGAATCTCTCAAAATTTATTAAATTTTACAGGAAAGGAAAAAAAATGCGAATTAATGTCCATTGTAGGAAGTTTCGTAAAGTTATACTTTTTTCTTTTGTATTAAATGACTGAGTCTATCGTTCTAGACATTCTAGAGAGTAACAATTAACTAGGCCGACGCCTTAAAACTAGCACCATTTATTTCCAAATCATGGGTGAAATGTCCCCTTAGTAAACTCGAACGAATTTGAAGTCACCTTTTAAATCGTTGTAAAGAAAAAAAATACAAAGAGACCAGCCTCTTGGGGTATGACACAGCACCAATATTGTAGCCGTATCCTAACCCAATTTATGTCAGCCGTCGATTGCCGGTAGTCGGGTCACTGGGCAATGAAGTTGGTGATATACAGGGTGTCTCATTCAAATCGGTCAGTATGGGAAAGTCTGAAACTATAAGACATACGAAGATCTGTTCTGAGGAACCATGTCATCGATTTTAATAACAAAAAAAACTGCATTCATACATTTAAAAAAACATCTGTACTCCGTTCGGGAATCAAACCCGGTTGTTTAGAAAAAAAAAACACACACTATTTCTATTTAGATATCGATTGTGTAGGTCTTAAGCAGTAAATGTCTGTATGAAACATGATGTCTAAAATGAATAAAATTTTCATACTTTAATTTATTTTAGTAGGTGCTCGAAGTGACCGCCGCCTTTTTTAATACAATATTCAACACGTTTAGGTAACGATCTTACGATTGCATTTTGTATGAAAACAATGCATTTTATTCTTTTTAGACATCATGTTTCATACAGACATTTACTGCTTAAGACCTACACAATCGATATCTAAATAGAAATAGTGTAGGTTTTTTTTTCAAAACAACCGGTTCGATTCCCGAACGGAGTAAATATGTTGTTAAAATTTATGAATGCAGTTTTTCTTGTTATTAAAATCGATGACATGGTTTCTCAGAACAGATCTTCGTATGTCTTATAGTTTCAGACTTTCCCATACTGACCGATTTGAATGAGACACTCTGTATATCGGAATAGCTGGTCGAAATACCTTTGGTCTGCAACCGGTAAATTCGACACTGGCGGCTGAACCTGCGGTGGCATTTTCACCCCTCCGGCAAAACTTTATACTTGTACGTTCATTATTAAATAAAACAGTAGTTAGCTTAATTTTTGAAAAAAATATGTTGGTTAAATTCATTGTTTAATGACAGTTCTCCTTTAATGTAATAAAGATAATAAAAATGTTACAAGTAATTTTAAAACAGGTGTTTCCACTGCATCGTTCTAATGTGCATTATTTCACTGTTTTAATCCATCGACCCTAGAGTTTTACCCTGATACAGAGGTTTTAATTCGGTCTTGCGACCGCTATAGTAGACTTTTTTGAGTAAGCACTACGATAGATCGTTTCCGTTGAAATGTTGGTTTCAAAACGTTGAAATGTTAATCTACAGTTCTGCCAAACTCGACAAAGAATAGAGGTAAACAAACCAATTTAGGGTTATCACAACTCACGTTTTACAAATCTTCTATTGTTTATATGATTATAGCCTTTTACTTGCTATTTATTAACAATTCCTATTGCAGCATATTTAACTAGAATCACTCAAATAACATGCATATTACCTTGTTATTTCTAAAAACTACAAAAAATCGACATTAATTTTACGCGAAAGCCCTACAGAAAAAGAAACATGGATGAAATTCAGGTGTGACAAACATTTTGGGAAATTTAGTTTATGCCAACAAGTGAAGTTTAGTCATTTGTCAATACGTGTACCTGTTGTATGGCATAAGTATATAGCATATATGTGTGACAAAATGGTACAAGACTGAAATGAACGATCAAGACAAAATGGTACATGAATTTATAATTCAAGTCTCCGGAGACACAAATTCATCCTCCTCTTTGGCCAGGGACAGTGATGATTAGTGTGAACATATGAATAAAAATATATACAAAGAACTTTCTTTTATTGCAATTTTTGCAGTAGGTCCTAATCTACTCATTTTCATAGTTACATCTATAGTACTTATTAATATTATAAAGTTGAAGAGTTTGTATGTTTTTTGCTTAAACGCGCTTAATTCTATTCGGAAAATCATGCGGCATGGCTCGCGTAGATGTTTGTTAAATCTGTGTTTCATATTTCAGGGTTGTCCTATGTCATATTGAAATCGGTTAAGCTTTTCACTATAAAATCATAAACATATAAACATAAATAAGCATTTTACATTAGTAGGAGGAACGATTATTATTTGTATGAAAATTATTCTAGAAAAGGTTGTTAACATCTGCCTTTTAGGTGTAAACAAGTCGTTGCCCAGCAACGGTTTGTTTATCGCCATTCGTTATCGAATTTGGCTCAGGTATAGTTGCGGTATCACGAAAAGGCATTTACTGTTCACGCTTTGAGTTTCAAAAGGCCTCGTCAACAATTAAACAAGGGATGCAAAGTTTTTTTTTTTTATGATCGGATTTTATTTTATATTCTGATAGTAGACGTAATTTTAAGAAACTAATTTCATTTTTTTTCGTGATTAATCGAGTTTATCATTGTTATTTAATTAAAATGTTTTATGTTCTGTGTTACATACTATGTGCGTAGGAAGAGTTCGCGATTGGATTTGTCTGTGGTTTAGTGTAAAAAGACAGATTAGTTTTAGTATCTGAACTAGCTAGTGTTTGTGAAACTGAAGTGCCTAAAAACTTGGAAAATATTTTATGTAATCCTAATTATTTTAATTATATGTATAAATTTATATGCAATTCAGTAGGAAAATTGTAAACCATCCTTAGTACCTAATAGTAATAATACTTAATTAAGCTAGGCTTAAGGACACTGTATCCAATAGCCAATAAACGTTTAAAAAAAAAGACAGATGTTAGACAGTTGAAGTTGACAGACCATTGGTAGTTTTTCCACAGAATAACTACTACCACAGACGATTAAACATGTGACGTCATCATAGAGGTCATGTGAAGGGCATTTAAATATTATTATTTACTTAAAATAAGGCTCATCTGTTATGATAAAAATCTCTTACATTAAAAATACTGTAGTTTGGATGCTAAGCTCGAAATGGTTTTTGATTCAGGCAGTTCACTTTTTTTTTGCATCCCGAATTAACTGAGAGCTTAGCAAAATTGACAACATTTCATTTTTTTAGCATACGTATTTTATTGTCTTAAAGGAAACTAGATACAAAATAAAACGACCCATATTTTTTTTTTTTTCTGAAACTCGCACGTTTTCTTATATTTTTTAAATTTTAAAGTTTAGAATATTTTTACCGGAAGTGACGAAACAACGAGGCTCACAATATGTTTTCTTCTGCCTAATATCCTAAAAAAACATAGTTACAAATGTCATTTTAGTATTGCCAGGGCCATGCTAAAAAACATTTTCTGTATTTTTTTCAACATCTACAAATATGTTTTTCTTTTATACAATTAAATCAGCTTCGTTCAATTCATCATCCCTTATGTATGTAGTTGTTCCTTTTTTTAAATGCACTTTGTGTTGGCAAAGCCTTTATCTGCGTTCGGAGTGTTTTTGCTGCCAGTGTGTTACTTTTGTAGCTACTTTTTCAAGGTTATTTATAATGGTAAGTATAAAGTATGGTAGATCTTGAAAATGACTTTTTTTTTATCGTGGCACAGGCATGTTTACTGAGAGCCATGGTATGACGTCATCAGCGTATTTTTGTGTTTTTACCATTTTCTCGGAAATGCAACCACAGAAAAAACCGAAATAAATTTTTACGTGCTTTACAAAGCCAAATCTGGAAATGGTTTTCGAATTAGAGCTCCATACAATTTTGAAATGTTGTCAATTGTGAATAAGACAACATCCGGGACCACGGCACCTGAAAAAGTGCCGAAACGTTGGAAAATTGTAAAAATGTAATAAACGAGCATAAATCCGTATAAAAACAGTTTTAATTAACACAACATAGTAATAAGAAACAAGTACAGTGTAATCATCCGTACTTGTCTAATTTAGTAAACAAAATTCTCACCCCAAAATTGACATTTGATGCCAAAACTAGATGTTTTCTCTCAAGTTCGTGGACTTTGCTTATAAAATTGGCACCATGCTATCTTAATTATTGTTCCAGGTTCCTTCATTTATGGGAATATAACACTTTTAGATTATAAAATCACACTATACCGATAGAATTTTGTTTACTAAAATGGACCAGTAAGGATAAATAGACTGAAAGCATTATTTTGAACATTGTGGTTGTGTAACTGTCAAGGAATCCTTTTAATACTTACTCATAACGAAGGTTGAGAAAAAATACCTCTGTATTCATTATACCGTAACGTTTAACTAGTTATGGTACAATAACTTGCGATTTATTCGAGTTGACAGAGAAGCTTAGAAAACAATGAGGGAGGTCAAATAGCTGATGACGAAGATTAGAGTTGTCTTAAAGAATATTCCGTTCGTGCTTTAAAAAAAACTAAAAGATTACATGAGACATAAGATGTTACGTGCTTGCTTATTAGGTGTGGCGTCAGCAGACGTCACATCAAACATGATGACTAATCGTTTTGCGGCGAGTATTTTGTCAAGTTGATGTTTACTAGCCGCTGCCACACATATACAAATTCTTCACTTTGAGATTACAAATAAAATTGTTTACACCTAGGAAGGATAAAACCTTGAATGATACACACCAACGCGATGGCAATGACGGTTGATACATACGTCCGTAGAAATCCAACTGCAGTAAATGACGTATGTATGAACTACCACCGTCACCGCATCGGTGTGTATCATCCTGAAAACTAGAAATTGGATTTGTGACGTGAGTATTACAGATGCGGAAAAGCTCCTATTGGATGTAAGTATAATTGTTTTGTCTATCATTACTTTATTATCTATTCTGTGCAAAGCATTTATGTCATATTATGTTATTTGAAATAATAGTCCATCGTGTATCCTTCTAATATGCTACAGCATATTAGTTTATATATGTATATGTTAGTTTGTCTAGCCTATATGGTGTGCTGTCAGTTATGTGGTTTATATGATTTTGTAACACTGCCTCTTCTTACCTACACAGCAATCGATAATGGAATCTCATAAGGCCGACATGATCACTTCAGGTCGGCCTTACCTAGTAAAGTATTCAGGCACTCACTGTATTCTAAAACACACATTTTGTAAAGAAAGAAATTAAATAAATACTGACTTTTAAAATTGACGAAGGCGGCGATGACGAGTATGTTGGAGACGACGATGGCCACGGCCGCGACTGCGATGAAGGCGGCCTGCGACAGTGCCTCGAACGTGAGCACCGGACTGTCGGCCACGCTCACCTCGCTGCCGGCCGCCCCGGCGCCGCGCGCTCCCATCATCCTGGCTGGCATACCTAGGGGCGGCAAACAGCGGACAAAATCACACGTAAATATGGGGACTTAAGACTGCTCCTCGTGCGCTCGTGGCCTAGTGAAACCGAGTGATTTGAACAAATCACACGGGTTAAGCAACAACAGGCACGGTCAGGTACTGGATGGTTGACCGTCCCTAGAGTAACCCTAGTGGCATTTTTCCGACCGCTTCCGTGCTTCGCAAGGCACGTTATGCCGTTGGGGTCGGCTGTCATGTAATGGCAGTCGTCAAGCCATGTCAAGAGGCCTTATGGGCGGTTTGGTAAGCCGATCCCCAAACGTTGTTTAGTTTAATGTTACAAACCTCTACGTCGGATTGGATGAAACCTTACTACCAATTCGTTTAGGGGACACAAATAGAGGTTTGCTCGTGGTTAGAATAGGTAATGAACTTATCAAAAACAAATTATAGCCCTGTGAATAGTTGGCATGTACGAGTAGGGGATGTCTAATGGAATGAAGGTAATGGCTATCATTATCATCAGCTATTTGACGCCAACAGCTTCTTGTGCTGTCCGGATCCAGTGACTCCGGGCCACCGCCATTTTTTATACATCTCTAATACAAAAATGAATCGCTGAATGTGTTGGTAAGTGCAAATCTCGAGAGCAGCTGAACCGATTCCGCTGATTCTTGTTTAAGAATATTCCTTGAAGAACGAGGATGGTTCTTACGGAGAGAAAAATATTAAAAAAATTAAAGAATCGACCCGCCGACCGAAGTTCGCTGGGTCAGCTAGTTAGTTTATAAAAATACAACTATCATTCAGTTCGACACCCTATGACGTAATAATTACTGTTCATTCTGTTGTCCTTATAATATTTAAGCAGGGCAAACGTTGATTTGTGTCGTGTAAAATTTATTGCGATCCAGTAAGCCAAACTAATAATATTAATAAGTAAATAAAAACCAAACTATGTATGTGAATCGATCCATGAGGACCGCCACCTCACTATTATAGTGAGGTGGCGGCACCAAGTTTTCCAATTCTACATTTTAACTCATATAATTAAAATCTTCCCACAAGCAAAGCTATACGCTTGGCTCCGAAATTTGGACTACTAAAACTCTGAAGGGATCTTTAATGCTTATTTATCTCTGAAGAAAAGTAGTCACATACACATTCATCTCAAAAACACGCGCACTCACGTAATTTTAACGTAACGGTCACTCGTTAAACATGATTATATTTTTAGTATGTTATTTTTCTTAAGTTTTATTCTTAAATGATACCCAGTCTAGGACTTGTTTTTTCCCAAAAGAACTTTTAGTTACCGAACCTGGCGATAATTATAGGCATAACGAAAGATTTTTTAATAGTCTTCCATAATGTGGGGACATTTATTACTTACAACAAAAAAAAAATCTTTTCTCAGTAATCAACTAAAGTTACCGAAGGCTAAAGCCATTTTTGTATTATTATTTTAAACCTGTAGGAAAATAGCTCGCAGTGTCATGGCGTCGAATCTGACATCACGCCCAGGTAGGTACGTCAAACATCGTGATCACTAGTAAACAAGGCACGGGCGAAGTTTACCAATGTTAACCTAGGCGTGACATGGCGTAGTGTGATGGGTGTTTCAGTCAAAATTACTGAGAGCAGTATCATAATCTTTTATTTTATTATAAATATAGGTACCTAATCTCTTTTTTTATAAAACTAAATCATTTGTTTTAAATCCTTTGTTTGTTGATTGTTTTAAATCCTTTTAATTTGTACATTCCTCTAATATCTATGAATAATTAAATCTTTCCTTATTTGATACTGTCGTCACGCTTATTACTTTATACGAGTATAGCCTGCCTCGGTAGTACAATGGCGCTAGCCACGCGTATCAAAGCTTAATTTAATTAAATTAATTAAAAATCTACATTGTCAAATTCTGACATTTTACCGACACAAAACACGTGAATTGTGCAATCGTACTGCCCAGGCTTAAAGTCTAGTGCAGATACCTATTGTAACTATGCAAGTATCTGTGTAATAAATAAATACCTTTACATTCAGTAAAAATGTAAACGGGCATTCTACAACGGTTTAAGAGATATGGCCTTTTATAGGTCCGACAGACGTAGAATGTTTTTTATATGGTCCTGTTTAAGAGACCCTTCGGGTAAGAAACCCAGTGCGTAGACTCAATAATAAAAAATGCAAGTCAAAGTTTTACCGACGATGACGTACTTAGGTTTTTACTAAATTGTAGGGGAGTCCATTCCATGAAAAAAGTGTTGTTTTTACATCATGTATCTTTGTAATTTACATGATGTCACGAAAAATAAAATTAACATGATCACCAAATCGCGCTTGTTCATTTCGTGATAACAAATGAAGGAGCGCGATTAAACTTCGATAAAATACAGGACAGAATCATAAAAAAAAGTTAACGTACAAAATTTTTTTTTTCATAGTAGTAATGCGATAGGGTTATCGATTAAAGTTAATGTCTACGGAGCCAAAAAAAAAACTTAAACACGACTACTTTGACAGTTATTACTCACTGAGCACTTTTATCCTTATGAACTAATCACATAATTGTTCAATCATATTCTATGGGGATCATTTCAATTTCATTAATGAAGCTCACAGGTGAGCCTAATCAATGTTTGAGCAAATTATCATCCATCGAATTAGGAAGTGGAATGATGACGTAGCGAGTTGGCGTAGAATGTGTGTGTACGTCGCACGCTACGGCGGCCCACTCGTAGCAACGTAGTAGCGTAGCAGTGCTACGACAGACAGCTACGAATGAGTTTTCCATGTACACTTCAAAACGCATGCACACCAATACAATGTAGCTTTCTTTCAAAATCTTTAACATAGATGTAATCTATGTTAAAGATGTTTACATGCTTTGTTGACAGCGGAAAACTTGCACAAAAGTAAATTATTACATAATCGGAGAAGCCATGAAAAATAGAACGGAACGACAAGGAGACCAGAAAGAAGTAGACGAGAAGATAAAGATCTGAGTGAAGACTAGAACCATCATGAGATCATGACAAGGACCATGATCATCCCGAAATTAAGTTAAGAATGGACAGATGTAATGCCCGGTACACACGTAGCTAAAATATATATTAATATAAATTACAGCAAGGCATATTACGATATATATTCTACACAAATATTCAAGTGACCGCACACACAGCTATAATATTTATTATGTGACGTCCCGAATATTTACCATAATTTATATTATAGCATTTTAATAAATATTATTGCATATAACGGTATTTGGCCGTACATCAATGAAATGAAGGCAAAAATATATATTATGGCATCGTCTCCGTGTGTGGTAGCTTACTTTAATATATATTATAGCACGGCATATTAATATTTATTATAGCTACGTGTGTAACAAACTGTTGGCAACCCGGGTATAAGCCAGCAGCCCCTGCGTAAGACTGTGTAATGATATTAACAAAATAAAAGTTAGGGCTTAGTGGTTTTAAGGGTTCCATAACTTAAATCGCGGAACATTACTTTACTGTTTTATTCTTTTAATCCCGTGGTTCTCTTGGCTGTTATTCTTTATTTGCTTCTAGTCCTCGGAATCCTAAAGTCCGTTTCACTGGTCTCCTTCACATAGGGTATACTAGCGAGGGGACCAGGGAAGCACCTACTGATTAAGGGTTGAACTTAGTAAGACACTTAGGCTGACATTCAGAGACGAAAACTAAGCAAAGACTGGTCTTACAAATGTCCAAATCACGTACATTTTGACATTTCTGAGACCGGTCTTAGCTTCAGTTTTCGTCTCTGAATGTCAGCCTTAGACTGACATTCAGAGACGAAAACTAAGCAAAGACTGATCTTACAAATGTCCAAATCACGTACATTGTGACATTTCTGAGACCGGTCTGAGTTTCAGTTTTCGTCTCTGAATGTCAGCCTAACTCTAATATCCCTGTCGTTTACTTAATTCAAGGAATCTCCTTCTTGTATTTCCAGGGTTTTAGCTTAAATTTGTAAGAATCCTTGTATGTACTAAGAAGTAAATTAATTAATAAAGGATTGAATTGAATTAACACAACAAACAGTATATAGGTTGTGCCACTTGGCACGAACCTGACAAACGTCTTTAGCTTCGTAAACATTCATTCATTAGTCACAGCATGCACGAATGCCGGTTTCTACCTACTCTAACGGAATACAGACGCAAAGTATAAATAGATAGGAGAAATGTAATCTGTGCTCGATTTGAATCTCATAAATATTGACAAACACTAGTGACAACTTTACTACTTGGAAGTACTTACAATCTATTTCCAGATGTAAAACTAATAGAATATTAGTATTTTTAAGGGTCGTCCCAGGCGGACATACATCGACCAGATAGGGGATGTATTAGCAAAGGGAAAGATAAAAAGTAGCCGGAACCGGTGCGTGCATGCAACGACTTATGAACGTTGATGAAGCGAAGGTGATCCGTCAGGATCGTGGCAAATGGCAGTTCCTTAGTCTCTGCCTACCCCTCTGGGATACAGGCGTGAGGTTATATATGTATTTTTTTTTATCCAATTACCTACAAAATAAAATATAAATATGTTTGTTTTTTTTCTGTAGCCCATAAACGTCCTACTGCAAGACGCGGGCCTTCTCTCAGAGAGACAATGGGCTTAATTACCTGGCGTGCCCACCGCGGATTAACAATTTCAAGCTGAGGCGCTGAGGTATTTGAATACCTCAGACACTCAGGTTTCCTCACGCTGTTTTTCTTCAAGTTTAGCGAATGGTATTGGTACTATTACTCCAGAAGTGTACATAACTTAGAACACTAAAGTCATTGTTACATGCCCACACTAGGAATCGAACCTGGGCTTTGTCATATCTTTAAGGCCAAAGAAAAAAAAATTACAACTGCCTACCGCTCCGGGCTACAAGGCGTGGGTTTATGAACCTGTAAGTCAGTAACAAAACAATAAATGGTCGTGATAAGTATTTTTACTTCATTAAACTAAGCTGTGTGGTGTCGGCCTAGAGAATAGCACCAACCCAATTCTTCCCGCGGGTGTCGTAAAAGGCGACTAAGGCACACAAACCGGGGGGTGGGCAGCAGCGCCCCCTGCAGTACTATTCCACCGAACTGCGATCCCCAACCCGCATGCCCAGCGTGGGGATTATGGGCATTACCCTCTATCATAGCGCAACGTGGCGCTCTTTGGGGGAGGGCTGTGTCCAGCAGTGGACTGGTATAGCCTGATGCCAAACTAAAAAATACGTTGCTTGCTGTGATGTAAGCTATTTTACCGTGACTAGTAAATTCATGGCTCGTTGATACCAACAACATTCCATTTCGTTAAAACTAAACTAGATATGTGAGGGATTTTAATCGCCCGCTCTCTGGAAGCGGAAACGGCGGCCGATGGTCTTGCCGGGTGCAGCCAAAAGGTTATTATAACAAGCTGTACGAGCGCAACGATGCGAACTAGAGTAATTCTTTAGACTATTGTCTTCAATGAGCTTCACTGCTATAATCTTAAGAGTTATTTTGCCGGCACGTTGATTCACAGCCAAATACCTGAGCCTTCATTTTACTTTGTATTTTCACTAGCGTAAGTACAATTGAACATCTACACAGAACGTTCAAAGACTGATCTCCGAATCGAAAGCTACGTGTACTGGACAGCAAACTAATTATCAGCAATATTTTGCATGGATTTTTTTCCTTCTTATGGTGATTTGAAATTTTATACCATACAATGGATTTGACGTGTTATGTTGCCCTGTGTACGAGTGGCATGAGCGTAAGCAGAAACCAGCGCTACACTTGTTTCAAGACCTGATGGTTTAAGTATGAAATCTAAGTGCATTTTACCAAGAATATGCTAAAAAGGGCAACTCTGAACGTTGAATGTCTGAACTCTGAATGTCTACTAAACTATTAATTGCCCAGATATGGTTCTTGGGAAAAAATGTTCTGAATTATGCAGAGAATACGTAGACTTCAAGAGGATGTACGGCAGTCTATTAACATCCAATATGTAGCATGAATCTTTGCGTTAATCGCCACTCTCTCTTGTGCAGGCGATAAGAGTCGCTAAGAGTTACCATCAAAGAGTAATACCGTCTTTCAAGTCAGGATTTACCGAGACACGTCTCATCGAGCAGCATAAAAAGGAGTGTCGACTTACTATGTTCATGATACATATTCAGAACCTAAATTACCATTAAGCACGACCCGTTGAGGCGTGGGATCGCGGCGCACCGGCCATGCCGCAGCCTTTTACAAGCTCCTGCAAAATATAAATAGAAAGACACTTATAGAAAGTCTGTAATGAACTGAACTTCACCTAGAATGTTAGGTAAGCTCGAGTTGGCAATTAAGGTCGATGGAGTATACACGTGTTAGTCTTGTCATCATTATGAACCTTTACATATAAAAAGGGGTCGTCGGTCACGAGCTGTTGTGTTGAGTCCATAACAGGTAGAGATCCAATCAAATATTAATTTGTGGTGTAAATATTTCATGTTATTATTTGAATGTCGATGCGAGGTTTTATTAATTGTTTTTGTATCTATTGGCCGTTAAAAAAGCGACTGGAGGTAGTCAGCCATCGAACGCAATTTTGGAATGCAAAATTATTATCTGTTTTGGAACAAAAACATTCTTAAGCACTATATATATTATTAAGATGATTCCGCAAAATCGCTAGAACGCGAGCTCCGTCTCTACCCATTATGATTAAGCACTTCGAATAAGAGTAACCAGATCTGACTCCTCCGGCAAAAAATTATGTAAGTGATTCTGGAATTAAGTTAACATGTAATGTATTGGAGTTTCTACTGTTACTTAATGTTGCTAAAGTCGCTAATTGGTTTTAATGTCAATGACCTTAAAAATTAATGGGGCATATAACGTAACATAAAACAAAGCTTATTGTAACAATCGCCATGCGAACAATTACACGTAACAAAGGAAGAGGCTACTATTTTTTTACTTTTATTTAATAGGTAAGCCAAAGGCCCGCTAATAAAACACTTTATCTTGATTGGAATATTAAATATTCCATAAAAGACTCACGCATTCGTTCTAAGCTCTAGTAAGCACTATTAATCAGAAGTAACAGAAACAAATACAACATTATAAAAATTAAAAAAGTTATACGCTTACACATATTCAATACTGTCTAGACGGTTGTATAGAAGAGATCACTTTTGGTGATAGGGCCGCCGTCTGTACTCTTAGGTTACAGACAGACGCTACATGCTTACACTAAAGCGTTCTCTATCTATCTAAACATAGCTAAATAACGGCTTATTTTTCAACTAAAACCATTCTACATTTAGTTGCGTTACAACTTTCTCTGTTTTCGCTTGATACTGTGAACCCAAATTCAAAGTGTTTTAAATCAAGTTCAAAGAGTTAAAAATGTTCTCTTGTCTGTTAAGTGACGTAATATTGAGTAACAGAAAGACCCCATTTTTTTCAAAACTATAGTCACGTGGTCTTATTTTAATCATTATCAAAGTGTCGCCTTAAAGTCAAAGTTACGGTCTAGTTACTTTAATAACATAGCTGATTAACATTTACTTCACTTACAAAGTAGCTCGTATAGCATGCAGTGCTCCAAATGAGAAATGTACGTACAAGACAATAATTATCCTATTACCACTGGCGAGCCCCAGGCACACGGGTAGGCAGGAGCCTGCACAGATCAGACTCGGCGCCCTATTTACCTAAGTTTTAATTAGTTTTAACAATAGTTTTAAGGAGAATATAGCTATAAGTAGATTACGGTCAGTAAGACGATTTTCACTCAGGTTGATATACCATGGGGCGATATTTACATGACCGGTATTGTTGCCTTTTTTTTTCAATTATACTCGTGTGATCTTTTAAAAGACAACACAAATACTAATTATAATATATTAGTATAACCATGTATAACAATATTGCGAGACTTTTTATTCACCAGTATTTTTTTGTAAGCATATCTTTATAAATTACATTATTTTTATTTTTAATGCACTAACCCGTGCTAAGGAACAAATTTAAAAATTTGTTCCTTAGCACGGGTTAGTGCATTAAAAATAAAAATAATGTAATCATGTGGGTACAGTGATATCGTTCCGATGTTAAACCTAACTGCAAAGTAGGTAGTCGGGGCTGTAAGTAATGCAATTTGCTTAAGTCAGATGTCGCTGCTTGTACGTAATACAGAGAATATTGTAAAGAGGTTCGAAATTTCACTGATGCCGTGAGTCGCCCATTGGCTCAATTGGTAGAGCGCTGGTACGGATAGCCAGAGGTTGCGGGTTCGAATCCCGGCATGGGTGAAATTTCTAGCCTCTAAATAGGTTTTTAAAAAATATCTTTATAAAGTCAAAGATGTATAAGAAAACCAGCTCCCGTCTTTATGCGCGGTAGGAGGCTATATGCACGCACGTCGTAATTTTCATTTAATTCAGTTTATATAACACTTTTTTAACACGGTTTTACGTATTGTACATTCAAAGACCCGTGTAAAAATTTGGAATTAGTTTGATTTTAAACATTAAATGATTTTTTCAGACGAATAGTCTTCATTGAATCAAATGTGCAGGCACTTAGTACGTGCGTTCGAATCCGGACAGAGACGGCTAGCGTGCATAAAGGTGCAAGGTGTCATTGAACTCAGTTTTCTCAGACATCTTTGACTTTATGTGGTGGTACAGTATGCGGTATACTAAAAAGTGTCCGGTTAGTTTCACCAAGGATTTTATAAAACTCTGGTAAGTAAAAATCTGACTACATCAAGTACTGTGTAAGTATGTAAATCACGATCACGTTTTGACTAGTACGTAACTTATGAGACTGTTATCCTAAGCGCTCGAGAACAAATGCGCGGGCAGAGCTTTAATCTATTAAAAAAGAGTCTGACTTATTTATCACAAATAGCAGCTATTAATGTGTGGGCCTCGGTCGACTACCTCGGGTTGTGACCTTGGATACCCGCCACTTTCACTTGCAACAACTGAAAATAAACTGTGCAAAATAAACCGTTACCTAATGTCAGCAAAATCGCGTTAACAAAGTTCCTCTTCATACAAACTGTTAAATAATAAGTTCCGCCTCTATTCTGTAAGCGTCCAGTGTTGCGGAATAGTATTAAAATGTGTACCTATGATGCCGGAACCATGAACATGAACCTAAACGAGCCGAGAACTACTTATTTTAGATATATTTATTAGTTCATAATCTAGTGAGCGAGCTTTCATACTTATATATATATAGCCTCTCTAGAATATGAAACCTCAGCATTAGTCGATGTTTTTAACTCTGCTGGTTTTAATGACTTCAGCGCTTTAATTCCACGGATCGGTGCCCTTTTCTTCGTATAACGAGGTATTAAAACCCGGAAACAGAAATTGGAAATCCACACGGCAATCCGGGCAACGATGAATGAGTCAATTTTAAGCGAACACAATTAGCAATTTATACTTTTAGCCACGTCCCAATCGAACAGGTTAGCAGTATGTTACCCTAAAATAAACTAAGAAGGTACAAGTAGATAGTTCTCAATTACTAACTGTTAAAATTATACTCCGAATCTATAACCATTTATTATACTTATTTATTTAGTAATAAACTGTCCTTATATTTATTAACTACATTTTTCAGACTTCAATACTTTAGACTTCAAACTTCAATAATTTGTTGGAAAGCTGTTTTAAATTTTATAGTATTACGTTAAGATACTAGCAGAATCATGTTTACTTCCTAGGCATGCCTGCAAATGCAGACACCAGCGAGCTATTTGAAAAAGAGCCTAGCACATTGGACATGTCGATTCAGGCTCGACTAGGCACTTCGAGTGGTAGCTGTCTTATCGCAGTTAAACGTGGTTGTTACTTTATTAAATTTTATTTCAGATCACCCTGGACATTTAGTAGATACATGAGAGGTAGCGAACCAGGTGTGGCTATTTGGCTTCACGTATTATCTCGACCGCAGCTGGGTACATTTTTTGATGATGGTGAATGTGTCAGCCGCATCGTTGCTTCGGTTGTGCCGCTGTGGATACCCAGTGGTGCTAAGGCCTCACTGCGAAGTGCAGCTGGACTCTTCCGTCAGCATGCTATCAGTGATCAATATTTAGAAATAAACCAATTCATGGTTACTGCTAAAAAGAAATGTGGCTAACAAGATACACAATTTTTGTATAAACATTATAACTTATACAAATTAGTAGGTACTGGGACGTTCAAGTGAAAGTCGGCACGGGTTCCCATCTTTCAAACTAATAAATAGTGATTATGTACTCTTTGCCATTAAAAATAATAATAATCAGTTGTTTTGACGTAGAAGGACTAAAATAAGTACGTACCTATGGTAGGCGTTACAAAAAAGTACTTTTGTTTTCTTTTTGGACACTAACGTATTGTAAAAACGGAGGTTTTACGTTTTTTCCCTCACCTCAGAGTCTGTGGTAAGGAGAAAAAGTTAATAACAGATTATTTAAGCTACCTCTTAGGAGTATTTGAGATGATTCGAGTTTTTATAAAAAATACCTTTTAATAACATTTATTTCCAAAACAAATCCAATACAAGCTACTAAATTAATCAGTGATCGGCTTAGAACGTGTGTATCGATAAAACTGAGTGCTTAGTGCGAGTTTGACAGATCCAATCGAATAACTTTACTACCGCGTTAATCGAGCATTGAGTAGTGAGAATGAGTAAGTTAACCGTTCGAAATGGCAAAACGCTGTCACAGTACAACTCGCACTCGCGTTTATTCGTGTTTTGGCTGGTAAACGTGTTCACTTCTCAACGTAAACCATTACAACTCGCACTCAGCAATTTTAATTTTCATACTTGTCGCTAGGTGGCGCGTCCTCGATGCTATAGAAATATGAGTTTACGTTAACGCGATCGAGTAGTTAAAAAACTCGCACTAAGCACTCTGTATAAAAGAGAGGAACTTCGGAAACTGAGTTATTATGAGCTTGTAATAAATTAACGTTTGCACTTCATATTAATGATAAGTGCAGCATCCAATGACTGCAATCAATCAAGCAATTAACTAACTCCCGATTTACCGGGATCTGTTGAAAATAGAGGACACTGGCTTATTTATTTACAAAATTTCTTCTTTTCTGTTGTGTTATTGGTTAAAGTACAATGACACATACATGGCCATGCGATGTGTTTTTATTCCCATTGACGCATAGATTTGAAAGTGTGCGCGCGTAGACTTGAAACGGCGATGAAGTGAAATCGATGCGTTCCTACGGTAGTCATGGTAGTACAATGCAATAGAATAATGTAGGCCTTGGTCTACTCGTGAATTCCACATATTATTATAAGTATACAATGGTCCGCGCTGACGTCACGTATGTCGCTGCGCCGCGAGCATGCTCCGTACGAACGTGAGTCCCGCGGGGCCACTCTTTTATAATACTCACGCCAGTCTGGACAACGTTCAAGTTATAAATAATGCCTCCTCTGGGACAACGTTGAATTTTTAAAAAGCAACAACCACGGTAAACCCTCAGTGGTAGAGACGAGAATAATGCTTGACAAACGGAAACTAGTCTCAACTTACTTGTACTTTATTTCTTATCCATAATAGAAATAGAACGGCCCAAGTTCCGACGTATGAAGTCGAATCGGTGCACATGTAAATAAACTCTTGGAGCGAGTGCCAGCGGCGTAGCGCTACGCCGGTGATAGTAGCTACGCCGCTATGAGAATCCAAGTTCTGTTCAATTAACTTGCGGGCATGCTGAGAATAATCTAACACAATTTCACAACACCTACCTATACGAGTAATACGGTCGTTATTTAAGTCTTAATTCTAAAGGGAATCTGATTTATATGAATGCTAATTTATAGTGCGACACACGATTAAGAAGTTAGTCGGTTTAAGGCCCTTATTCTTTGCACAATAGCTATATGACTCTAATACGGTCGTTATTTAAGTCGTAAGTCTAAAGAGAATCTGATTTATAGCAATAGTGATTTATAAACTGTATGTGACACACGAATAGGATGTTTTCTGTTTTAGGGCGTTGTTATTCACACAATATACGATGTGGTGGTTGCCAAGAAAACCCAACTTCAGAGCAGTGCTTTGATCGCTTAGTGCGCAGCTACATAGTAGAAGGCCACGCGGAGCCCTGGGCGGCTAAAGGTCACGTGCACCTGCCGTCCTTCACCCGGACCTTCAACGATTACACAGCAGAGCAAAAAAAAACTGAATTCAAGCACAATACAAATATAAACTCCGCTAGTGCAGCGAACAATCGTTGCAAACACAAGAGATTACGAAACTAAAAATACGGGAGAGAAAACGACTGACGCGCATTTTTAGACGGTACGGGGCAAGATTCGCTAAGCACGGCGCGGAAGCTTACAAAAGGCTTATTATAAGAAAGGACGAGGGAATAGAAATATATAAATCCGGCACCTTCGCTGACTCGTGCCAGAGCGGGAAGGGAAGGCTGCGGTGACGCGGAGGCCGCGCGGCAGGAGTCAAGGTCGCGCGGTGGGAGCTTCGCTAGCGGCCGGGCGCTCCAAGGTCGCCTCCCTCAGATCGATATAGATATTAACCGACGCACCAATGACACCGTAACCCACACGAAGAGGGCCGACTATGTCGCTAAGAATGCACAGAATTTCACTTTCAGACCGGCACTGGATTTTTCATTAGAACAACTTTTTAGTTACACTGTCCCGCTCTGCTTTTTATTAACACAGTCAAGCTTTAACTTTACCACTATTAGGATTTAACTTTGAGAGTAAAATATTATTTTATGCCGGGAATGATATTCCGCTAACTTCAATATGATTTAAGTATTTAATCTTTGAAAAGACAAACTTATGCACTCGCTTAACTTAAAAAATAGAAGCACAAGGTAAAACAAAAGAATTGTTTCAGTAGCATTGTTCGCGGTTTCATGGTAACGATTAAATAACCACGAGTGCGCTGTGACATTGGACGAAATTCCTTCACTCGCACGCTAGTGTTTCATTTCGCATTTACAAACGCCTTCACGAGAACACCACCATTAAAGTTACTTTCAAGTAAATTGCAAACGAGTATCAAGCGAAACGCACGCATTTGTAAGTAAATAAAATAACGAAGAAGTACTTACGTGGAGTGTGGCGACATTGCGGCGGTGTGGAGTCGCGCGCGATCGCGCCGAGACGCGCGGCAGCTCCACGCGCCAAGCAGCGCGGAGACAACGGCGCGCGCACTACGCCCCGCCTGAGCCACCCCCGCTTAACCTCACCACCATCGATTCATCGTTTCGACACTTTTTATCACTCAACGTATTAGGCGGGTTGGTGATTCGGGTCAGTTTAGCGTCTGCGGGTCGGGCCGCGTGCGGGCGCGTCGCTGCCGCCGAGCGCAGTGCCGTGCCGCATCGCCCGACGCCAACTTTCACTGTCGACGGCACCAACTCGCACCGCACCACTCTAACTATTTCCCGACGTTCTTCAAGTTAATTAACTTTGCGAGTAGCAGTCGACTGTAACGAACTTTATTTATTGAAAAACTTTATAATTACATAATTGCGCTAGTAACTTTCCAGACAGCAGTCGATAGACAGCAGACACATTTTAGGTTTTAGACACAAAATATGCGGCCAGGCATTGAAATGTAAAAGTTGTATGAATGAAAATTATATTTCATATTAACGCCAGAGTCGCATGAAAATTTTCATAACATAGGTAACCGTTTCTGAAAATTTCATAATTGTAACTCACAAATGCGTCGGTAACGTATTGGGGCGTTTATCTCGAACGCAAGGAATGGAAAATAAACGTACTAATGAATTCGATAGAACTGTTTATTGAACCAAAGAGCACATAAATACACATAAATGTCGTACAAAGCCTATCTAAGTACAAGAATAGTCCAATCGCCCTGGGATAGAGAGTCCGCACATAAACTTAATTTAATTTTACAGACTGTCTGCCCTTAAAACAGACTAAAATCGTATTAATTACAGATCTATCATGTCATGGTTATACACAATACAAATGGCTCAAACTGTCGCCAATAAGCATAACTTATAGTAAGCGAATTAATAATTATAGTGGCTGGAAATGTTTTCATTGCTCGGGAAATAACTCGTAACCGAATGTGCGCTAGCCTCTCTTTAGTACCTAACTTGATTATTGTTTAATTCCGGAATAGCCTCGAGTTATGTCAACAGTAGCTAAGTTTGTCAAAACACTAACATTGACTCTGGCGTCTAGTTAATGTTTGATATCTACATTCAAAATATAGTTTTCATGAACGTGTCAGTATAAAGCACTTTAACGTAATCCTTACATCTATCTTAATCTACCAACTTGTTCTAAAATCAGTCGAATAGCCTCGCGAAGGCGACTTACGCCAATGTAATTTAATTAAACTTTTGTTATCTATTGTAATAAGGCAAAGGTGTGTCGATCGTTCTTTTATGAGACGCCTTTATTTTAAAAGCTTTTAGCTCATAAATAAAGATCATTTTCATAGTTACACCGCAATTAACAGTAAATTTTCGTATTTATATAATCGTTTTCACGCGTCATTCTTGGAGCAATTTCCATGGAACCGTAGTTTGGTTTTAGTTGACAAATCGGATCGCAATGACAGTTTATGAATAAGTATTAGAGGACATTAATCAAGCTTTGCTCGTGCTTACATGTGAGAGTAAAAAATAAACAAGAAATTGAAGCCTCAAGATTTTTCTTAGAAATGTACAATATGATTTGATTTCTATGAAAATTCTTACAATGGTAAAGTTTTGATACGATATTGTTTGTAAATAAGAACCAAACTACGTTTTTAAGGGAATACGCTTCTTGTGGGGCCTTCTTCTAAAGTCGATGCCGACCAATCATGTACTCTACTTTTACGTCTTGAAGACCTGACAAATAAAATATGATGTTGTGCGTTCTCGAAATATCGTCATGACCGTATTGAAGGCTTACCACAAGCCAAACGCATGGTAGCTACGTAATCAGGATTGAGAATCTTGAATCAAGGAGGCCTTTTGTACAGATTTCATATACGAGTACAAGGTTAGGTACTTAAAAACAGCGCAATTCTAGAAACTCGTCAATCAAAAAGGGTTGTCATTTACAGCTTTAGTCGTAAGATTTTTTTTTTGTTAAAATTAAAGTATTCTTAATGAAATTTTGTGGTTTCCTTTTTTACTTTGTTATTGGATAGATTGTTAGAAAATTCTGTACTCAATAGAATGATCATTCTTCTACAAAGGACAAAGATCTACCGAATGCTGCGATATTGTCAGAGCGCGTAAAGCGCGGCTTAAATGATGTATGCCCAGACATTTCGCATATGAATATAGGAAAAAGGCTCAACCACATAGGCGCGTTATTATCGGTCGATGGAAGCGTTGATGCGATAATGCGACCCGATTCCTTGCACACAACTGCGTTTTCATCCTTCGATAATTTAATTAAATTGGTGAATGATTGTAAGACAGTGGCGGGCCATACTGTCAGAAGTTATCAAGTCACCCATGAGGCCTTTGACATGAATTAACGACTGCTATTACATGACAGCCGGCACCAACGGCTAACGTGCCTTGCGAAGCAC
This sequence comes from Yponomeuta sedellus, assembly GCA_934045075.1. NCBI lineage: Eukaryota > Metazoa > Arthropoda > Insecta > Lepidoptera > Yponomeutidae > Yponomeuta > Yponomeuta sedellus. The sequence continues at coordinate 8,687,611 of OW203721.1, forward strand.
GGAAGCGGTCGGAAAATGTCACTAGCGGTAATCCACGGGACGGTCACCCATCCTGCAACTGACCGCACCTGTTGTTGCTTAACTCAAGTGATTGATTGATTCCTTCGTTTTAGTCGGTCATCTTTATTAGGTACGTTAATGATGAATATTAACGAGGACACTCGTAACCGTCCTTGAATCCAAATTTTCTCCTTGACGCACTAACAATCTCGCAGCTGAGTGTTGAATCGCATGTGCAACACAAATATTCTAATAACTCATATCGGAATATCGCAGGTCGGAGGGACGCAAGCGTCCTCCTTTTATTGCGATGCTATTATCGCAACAGTGTGTAACTTCGTAGCAGTCCTAATACATAATGCACTAGAAACAGATATCGCAACAATGCATCCGGTATTACCGACCAATAAAAACGCCTCTATGTAGCCTTAAACTTTGAGTGCAGACAGAACAGACAATCCAGCTTACATTGATTCTCATTAAAGTGGATTTTAGTATCTGATACGTCATTCATTACAAATGCTATGTCAAAAGTCTTTGTAGAAACCGCTGGAGCTTTGTTTTTTGTCCGAGGTCAAGTCATAAATTTTTGTTTTTGCGTATCTTATCCTTGTAACGGCGCAAGCTACCAGAAAAATGGATGCAAGAAATATTTTAAGATCGTAAAATTCGCTACAAAAATGTATGGAAGCTTTTTTCCCTCCGAAGCACTGTTCTCGAGTTATCCGTTCCAGAGGAGTCTCAGGAAATGCGCGTTGTTGAGGCAACCCTAAGTAATTTGAAAAATTACATAATTTTCTCATCGCCGGACTTAATTGACTAACTAATCATACCACAATCAATAACTACTAACACTTATGGCTAATCATAATAATAGCTTTGGTTACAACATGTTCTATTAAAACATGCCAATTTAAGCATTTTAACTCACTATAGTGCATTTTATTGGGACATTGGTGAAATAGACAGTATCTTAGTGGTCTTATTGCAGAACTCCAATTTTATGTAGGTACTAAATTCTTCCTTATGTTTGTTCATACTATTGAAATTCTGGCTACGAGGATTCGATTATTCTTTACCAGATTACAGAGTGTTAAAGAACCAACACGCAACCCCAAAGCTACACATACAGGACACCAAAACAAGAGCTTCATCTATAAAATGTTGCTGGTAAATCAATATTGTATCATAAGAGTTTTAAAAATTATAACAACGCAATATCGCGTAACTTTTAGCATTATTGTGGTACGGAACGTAAGCATAAGCTAACGCCACGCGCCTTATTGAGTTAACGGCGCTTTGATACTTTGCTCATTGGGTACCTATCAAAGAGCCGGAAATATTCAGGAATAAAATTTAAAATCACTAAACCACTAATCGCTCTTAGCGATAAGACCGCCAATTGTAAAACATTACTTAGATTATGGAAATCATGCTTATATTTTTTTTCTGGTTGTGCAATAAAGTGTCTATCTATCTATCTAACCGTCGATCATCGACTCTTAGTATAGAGCGCTACGCGTACGAAGCCAGTGAGTCGCTCCAGTTCAAATAATACAATTGGTCCACCGGGTCCACCAGTGACGCACAATATGTGACCAAAATTTATTTTTCATTCGGTGGTATAGAAGAAGTACTCTGTGGATCAACATACCCGGAATACTCATTGAGCCTATCGGTTCTTTTCCGTCCCAATAGTTCTGCAATGCAATGCAACAGACCGACCGGACGGAGCCTGAAAGTTCGGTACATTCGATTGTTTAATCCGCTGATCGAACTAGCAGGCTCAGCAGTATATTGGCGTAAGTCTCACCAGTCCAGCCACCGGACTAAACCATTGAGCTACAGAGATAAGGGGGTGTACCCCCTACCTGACACCCGCTGACCACTAACAATGATGCACTTTACAATTTGTTGTTCGAAAATTACAATTTAAGCACGAACATTTCCCTTTGGATAGCCTTTAGTAAACTCACTAGGTTGCTCTTACGGAAAACGGCTATGAGTTTATCCACAAGTTTATCCACTACGCTGCTTTGACGTTATAACTATGAAAGAACTGATTGTTCTCGTTAAATTATTCATTAACATTTTTATGTACATACTTTTTACAGTAACAATTTATTTTGTGACACCAAAAGATAAAGTAGCTTTACGAAATTCTAGCGTAGACTAGATGGCCGGTGGCGGTTGTAAAATAAATGAAAAAACATTAACTCTATTCGAAACTCGTTTCAACATCATCCCCCTTAGAGGTTATTATCAAGAAGTGAAAACAACAAGTAGATAAAAAACTGATTATTACAAAACATGATTGTATGTGTCTGTAGTTATGTCCCTCAAATTTTTATTATAGTGAAATAAAGAAACGGACAATGATATAACAAATACATGAACCGTGAAAATATTAACCTCTTGTTTTTTTGGACAGGAGTTTAAACTAAATTTGATCTTAGATGAATGATGTTGATCAAAGATCTTTTGTAGGTCCTGAGAGAGTGCGATCCTGATAAAATCTTCAATTGTCGAAAACAAAAGAAGATTTGTTAATTCAATTCTAGCAGGCTTTGCATTGGTGTAAGATATTAAAATACCAAAACGAGTATGATTGATTTACAAAATTGGAATTGCGAAACGGCGTCAAAAGTGGGTGCCAGAGACGCTCTTGGCTCTGCATTGAATTTTCAAGTAATGATCTTGAGAAAGGGCTTTTGCCTAGTATTAGGCACAGATAATATGTATTAAGCCTCTGCCAAATACAAAAACTTACTCTGCACCTAACACTTTTTTATGACGACTAAATCTACGTACTACATTATTTGTAAATCAAAAATGGAGAGTTAGTCATTGCTTCCAAAAGCAAGTTTTCCGTCAATTAATAGTAAGACATCTTTTAAGTAAATGTACCTATATAATGCGTTCAAACTCAAAAATTTATTAAGAAAAAAAAAACTTATTTAAAATCTATGATTAATTCCTTTGCTTAACGATAAGCAGGTTTTTCGTCATGAATTACTCTGTTTTCTAAGCAATACTAACAACACTTTATCTGTACACGCCACACATTTTAACCATAGTTAAATAATTAAAAACTCAGCCTGATATGGGCCATTATTCTAGAAATATCCTAGTGAACCTGAAGGCAAAACCGTTATTTCGCCAAATCTATTTTACAAGCTGACCCTCGTAGCTTCGCACGGTTGATTTTTATTTACATCGGCGAAATGGCAAAGAAAATATGTCGTAGATTTATTTTCAAAGATTTGGTAGAACCCTCAGGGAAGCCAAATTGAATATTGAATAAATCGATGTTAAATATTGTAATTATAGACTATACAAAATGTCAAAAGAATTAAATGAATGCTATATAAATAATTACGGAGAATATATCATATTGGTCTACGACGTAGTTGCTTATGTTTTACTATTATGTAGAGTCTACGTAATAGTAAAACATAAGCCACTTTAATTACATTGAGTGTGAATAAAGAAAGTTGTCCTATTATTTAGATGCCGAGGCAAACTCCATTTTCGTTGTTAGTGACCGTAGCGAGGTTTGTGCGCGCTAGCTTTAAACTGGGTAAAATAACCAGCCTGCAGCTAGGGGCCATTCACGGAAGCAGGTATTTCACTAATGATCCTCTTGCGAGAATTGGATTTCACTGCATCCGCTTTTCCAGTCAGTTTCTAGCCGTTTACTCAGTCGATTCCGAGAATGAAGTAAGGCAACGCTGTTAATCAAAAGGTGAGGGATTTCACCTTTATGTCGGTCGCGATAAGAGGCATAAGGCGCGCTAAAGGCTACGACGTGACTTCGATGCTGACCTAATTCTATTCAAGAGAGAATGGAATAGGTGTTATATACAGAATGGTGCTACGTGTAACTAATTTTATAATGGTATAGTCTAGCGCAATGTCTAATGGACAAACAAAGCCATAACGATGATAGGAAAGTGGATAATGGTATTAAAGTTGCTGGCACTGTATTATGTTGACTAAGCTAAGCTTTTGTAATGTATCGGAATCGATATTCAACGTCAGAGGCTTTCTTTTTAATCAAGACATGGTTTCTTTAGTCGGACCTTTAAAGGTATATACTTAATGTGGTATAATTAAACTGCGCAGATATACGTAACTTTAAAAATAAACAAAGTCACAGGTGCATGCCCGCAATAGGAAAAACGGGAAAGGAAATCTTTGTGAGGGACCCGCGGCTTGATTGGTGACGCTACTACCGATTTTTCTTTCATTTGGGCTAGGCTAACTAAGGTATCAGGATGGTATCGAAGCTAGGGAAGCCTACGCCATCTAAAAATTACGTTATATGCACTGCATCGTCATAATGCAAAGGCCAAAGTTACGTAATTCGACTGAAGCAGAAACTTCCAACCAACAAAAATCCCAACACACTTTTAAGTTTAACATTGTTTTATTGTTATTTTTTTTCAGACGTTTTATATTTCTATCTAACACTATACTATCAGCTGTCGGGTCAGCAGTCAACAAAAACAAACCAATGTTAACGGTTTTTTTTCTCAAAGGTTTTTTGATGGATTGGTATGTTTCTACACAATACTTTCTAATTAATCTAAAATAATCATGGTCATGGATATTTGTGAGTGAATATTTACGAGATATGTCAGATTTTGGTCGAACGGTGAATTTACAGCACAGTAAATACCTAAAACTGTTAATTCACAAAGTGGACAAGTGGTACGGCTATTTCAAAACACAACACTTAGATGTACCTATAATTGAGTTATAACTATTGCTTTGATTCTACTTTACTATCAGTATCACACTTTCGTTACGTAGTAGTGTAATATAAGACAACAAAAAATATTTAACCACGTCTTTATTTTCTTTAGTAGCACCAGGCAAACATTTAACTACTAAGGATCGCCCAGTACAAGCGGCTTATAGTTTTTAAGAATTACATAATGGGCATTGTTCTAAATATTGACAATAATTACAAATTATTCATTATTTTAAAACAATTTAAAAATTATACAAAAAAATATAAAATTACAAATTAATTATAAAATCAGTGAACATTATTCAGTTATTTCTTGTATTTTTGTGAATAAGTTCATGACTAATTCGACATTAGTTACGTACTGACTATGTACGTGCACCTTTAATATTTCTGAATGAAAAACGCCAAAATATTGACACCATGCTATTCCATAAAATAAACAAATTATAATATAATCTTCACGTATGCTCAAATTGCAAACTTTATTTAATGAGTTCGTGTACCGCGTCATGTCATCACTAGAATTTTACGATAACGTTCTTTCCGTTTCGCACTCTGGTTCTTTCTTTTAATAAATAATTAAAGCAGCAAATCAAAAATCAAAAGATTGCACCGAAAATTCCTAATTTTTCGAAAAAACAAACTAATTTATAAAACACTTAATATTTTTAGGACATTGCCCACGTGTAGCTCAAAAGTCTCACTGCAGGGTACCTTTCATCTCTCAAAGAGAGAGAGCACGGGCTTAATTACTACGCGTGCCCACCGCGGACTGACAATTTCGAGCACTGCGTTATGTAAACACCGCGGCCACTCAGGTTTACCCATGGTTTAATAAGACATATTTTACATTCATACACGTACATACTCACGCCTGCATACCGAAGGATTTTTTGATACATACGTAGACGTATGCCCGCATGGGACGTATCTTACCGACCCTTCCACGAACATTCGCTCGATATAAATTAGGAGTGATCGTTGCAAAGACGAACCGTTTTATAAGACCGTTTTGTGTTCCGCGACGAAAGGACCGTTTTACGTTTCATTATAAAGCAGTGCCAGAGACTCTAAAGCAGTGCCAGCGTTCGTTCGTCGCGAGACCAGTCCTTAGATTATTTGACGCGGATATGTCCTTTAGTGCTATATTAATAGAGCCTAGAACGTAATGAGATCATTGCGACGTCGTCGTCGGCTCCTTGCTCGTTCCGTTCGTTTTGGTCTGTGATACAATAAAGTAATCTTTATGTCTATGAGTATACAGTCGAATATCATATAAAACAACTTATTTTTTCCGATGTTTCGTGATTTCGTCTCGTTCGCACTCGTTTGACCGTCCTCTGCGACTTGCTAGTTCGCATACAATGAAACCAGTTGCGAACGAGGACCGTTTCGAGGACCTGTTTTCGTTCCAGAAAAAACGGTTGCGTTTCGTCGTCGAAAAATCGGACAACGACCCACTCCTAATATAAATCATTCCTGCTGTGTGGTGTCGGCCTAGAGAATAGCACCAACCCAAACTCTTCCCGCGGGTGTCGTAAAAGGCGACTGAGGGACACACACCGGGAGGTGGGCAGCAGCGCCCCCTGCAGTAAAATTCCACCGAACTGCGATCCCCAACCCGCAAGCCCAGCGTGGGGATTATGGGCATAACCCCCTATGGTAGCACCACGTGGCGCTCTTTAGGGGAGAGCTATGTCCAGCAGTGGACTAGTATAGCCTGACGACGAAATCATTCAAGTTTTCTGCCAATATACTCTTCATATGTCGAGACTAGGGCAACATTTCTGTCTCAATTCTTATCACTACATCCTGGTAGTATATCAAACGGATCTAATCACGATTTTTTATCAGGTAAAACGTACACGTACGTCTTTGACCTCATTTATACATATTTGAAATGAACAATATTTTTTTATTATGATTATTCAGTTTGTTGAGACGCATCAGGTGTCAGAAGAGCGTAATGTAATTTTCTCACCAAACACTAGATATAAAGAAAAACATAGGTCCATAATGTCTTTGATTTAATTTGCTGGAAAAATCCAATTATAAAAATATAGTAACACTTTATTGTACATAAAAAAGGAAATGATACCACATTTATCATAAAATACAATCGTAAAAAGAAAGTGCGCGCCAGAGTCAATGAAAGGCTGTAATCGTACTTAATAACTAAACCAAGAGCTTTTAATTTATGGATCACGAACTATGATTAAAATTATATTGCCATCAAAACCGTTGCATGGAGAGCACTTTACCGTAATACACGGAACTTTTCTGCGTTTAATTAAAAACTTGCACCGCATGGTGTATGTAAACAGCTATATAAAATGGAGTAACATATACATAGGCTGCTACTTATGTATGCGGAATCTGGGATTCCAATAATTTTAAACGCAATGTCTGACCTCCATGGTCAAATTCGTTCTTTTTTTAAATACTGGCCGCTAATATTTTTCTCTTATATACGTTAGTGTTTTGTTTTTGTTGGGTTTAAAATGTCATATCGCTGAAAAAATGGAACTCACTCGTGAAAATATTCGTGCTATGATTTATTACGATTTTCGACGTGGTTTAACGTTAATTGATCTACAACAACAGTGCGTAGATCAATTAACTTCGACTTTTGGTGGTGAAGCTCCATCAAAAACGACTGTATATCACTGGTTTAAGTTTAATCGCGGGCGCAGTAAGCTCACGGGCGAAGTTAAAGAATGTCGCCCGAAATCGGTGGTTGTGACACAAAATATTGAAGCTGTGCGAAAACTAATAATGCAAGACCGCCATGTTACGTATCGCGAGATAGAGGCTATTCTGGGCATATGTATGACGAGCATTCATAGGATATTACCTACATGAACATTTGTCTGTAAAAAAATTTGTTCGCGATGGATCCCGCACAACTTAACTTAGGATCAAAAAGATGCTCGCGTCGAATGATGCAAGAAAACCTGAAAAAAATTCAACGGAGGCGACTCAAAATCTGTTTATAATATCTACACAGGTGACGAATCCTGAATCTACGCGTACGATCCCGAAACTAAACAACAATCAACAGTTTGGGTGTTTCAAAATGAGCCGAACCCTACGAAAGTGACTCGTGCAAAAGGCACTGTAAAGCAAATGGTGGCCTGCTTTTTTGGTATTAATGGCCATGTGGCTACAATACCACTGGAGAATAGCAGAACGGTTAATTCGGAGTGTTACACAACCATTTGTTTGCCGGAAGTATTTGAAGAAATACGCCAAAACAACCAGCGACGCAGAATCATACTTCACCATGACAATGCCAGCTGTCATACATCTCAGGAAACTACATTTTTGGATGGTCAAAAAATAGAATTGATGGGTCATCCACCGTACAGCCCTGATTTGGCTCCCAATGATTTCTATTTATTCCCAAATGTAAAGGATAAATTACGTGGTCAACGATTTTCGACCCGTGAAGATGCCGTAGATGCGTTCAAAAGCAGGTTTTTGAGATACCTCAATCAGAGTGGAAAAAGTGTTTAACAAATTGGTTTCATCGAATGCAAAAGTCCATCGATCATAGTGGAGAATACTTCGAAAAACAATAAAAGCATATTTAGCCATATACATTTGTTTATTTTTTCTATTCCGCATACATAAGTAGCAGCCCTCGTAAACTCCATTTCCAAGGCGGCCGTGGGAGGGGGAACGGTCGGTGGGCAGACCAGATGGTCAGATGACCTAAGTAAAGTGGCCGGCAAACAGTGAATGAGACTAGCGCGAGACCGTGCTGGCTGGGATGGAAATGAAGAGGCCTATACCCAGCAGTGGGGTTTACCGGGCTGATGATGAACATATAAACTCGGCTACATAACTGACATAATATGGGATGACTCAAGGGCGGAATTCAAATATTTGACACAAACACTTACTGTTCCAATTTGCCAGTTGAATAAAAAACCGAGACTGGGAACAAAATTAATGGAATTTCTCATTCTAGCGAAATGACAAGCAGATTTGTGTCGCCGAACTTTGAATTTGCACACGAAATCGTGCGATTACCCTCAGCATAGTTGAATTCGCCGTTGTAGAACTCGACTGGGCCACCAGTCCTTCGTTACGTAACATTCCACTCTATCGAATTAAGCATTTCTTTAATTTCTACACTTTTTGGACAAAATATACATAATAGAACAGCAAATGAGACGATATTAATACTTTTTTTACAAATCTGCAAAGATAGTTGACAATAAATTTTTAAAAACCTAGTTAGAGGCTAAAAATTCCACCCATGCCGGGATTCGAACCCGCGACCTCTGGCTATCCGTGCCAGAGGTCGCGGGTTCGAATCCCGGCATGGGTGGAATTTTTAGCCGCTAAATAGGTTTTTAAAATTGTCCTTATCACGGGTTAGTGCATTAAAAAGAATCTAATCATAAGGAAATTGTGTCACATCAAGGAGTGGACCGGCCCCTTCGGCCACTTTGGAAACCGAAGTTTCGAAACCAGTTTCGAAAACAAAATTATTTTTCTTTTTAGGAAACCTGGTTTCGAACAAAGAAAAATCCTTCTGTTTTCGGAGCTGGTTTCCAATACAGAATATAAAATCTTCTTTTGAAACTCTTTCATGGATCAAGGGATCATGGACCAATAAAAATTTTTGTTACTTGGTTTGGTCAAACATAAACTTATGCAATGCGTTCTTTGCGACCACGTCTGTATTTTTGTACATTACATACACAAATATAATCATTTAAAATTTCCCGAATCTTTTCGTCTAGATCACCATAAATCCAGTTGTCATATATTTTAATCACTCACGATGCTCATACATAGTTATAGTAAACGAAACGAAACTTTACCGAATCATCGTATTTATATTTTACCTAATAAATAATCGTTATTAGACCCGTTTAATATATGTACAACTAAGCTAGATGTCATCTTTTATGTTTTCTAGTTTTTATATATTTCTCTGTTATCCCCGTAATAACATTTGTCTAAATTCATGAATAGAACTACCCTTGTTGGGAATATCAGGATTTGTTAGACGCTACATTGTTTCATAACACCTTTGCAATATTCAGTGAAAATTCTGAATAAAGCAGCTTGCAACGTGCGCCGGCTGGCCCAGCTCCGCTTTTGTGCCGCGACCCTCGAGTTAAGTTCTTTAAAACACAGAGTTGCTACATAAACTGATATTAATTAAAGCCGATTGGGTGGTAATTTTATTGTTATATAAGACCACTTTTGTTCTACACCGTTTATTTTTTACGAAAAAGGCAAAACGTTTTTGCATAGATATTTAGCGACTTGTTGGGAACTTGCGTTTTGAATTGTATACGGTTTTTTTTCGCGAATCAAGCAGACTTATGCAGACAAATGTTCCCTCCACTTCACCAGTTCTGCACTTCACATATTTTTATTATTTAAGAGCAAATTGACGGATCTATCGCAAATACTCGGTAATGACCGTGCCCAAACACTCTGGTAGAAAAGAAAACATTCTGGCTCGACATTGCACTTTTTGTATACTTTTCTCTAGATTTTCTTAATCAATCAATTTAATTTTCTTAACAGATTTGCAACAGTCCTTACACGTTCAGAGCGAACCAACTTCAGAACTCTTGCTTGTCGCCAACTGCAGGACTGCAGGATGCACAAGAATAATCATGCCTACGTCTAGTAAACGCCTAAATAAACTCAAACAAACTTGAAATATAGGTCAGAGTCAACGAGAAAATATTCTCATAAGCTATGTTTGTCTTTCGCAATTGAGAAATGTTAGTCTCTACTTCTCAGTCTCGGAATGCAAAACGTAGTAGATATTTAAAATCGTTAAGAAAAGAGATATCTCTGGGGCAGCGATTCCTAGAGTTGGTTTCGCGGAACTAGGAGACCTTTGAAGATACGTCACCAGAGTTCCGTATAACATATTTTTTAAATCAATTGTTACTTTCTTGTTTTGAATATGTAGCTGTACAGTTGCACATATTATTATGAGATAGCGCCAAAAATTTCATGAAATAAATAGGTTCAAGTAGCGCAGAAACTGAAGTTTATTGAACGTTACAAGTCAAACTAGGAGTCCATTTCAAAATCTAGATCATTGTGGAGCAAAAATGGACAAACTCCAAACATAGTAATGTGATGAGAGGAATCAAAGGTATTTGTAGCCCCAAATAATAGGCGCGGGTGCAACGCGGCGGGTTGCACCGAACGGCTAACGGTCACGTCTCCTACCCGCATTGATTGGCGCGTTTGATTTCATATAAAACATTTGCTTTGTTATCACTGGTAACCGACAAAACCGGGTCCGTGACAATAGTAGTTCTAGTCACTTTATGTCTCGAAAATTATTTCCATGTACGCAAGGTATTTAAACAAGTCTTAATTTTATTATCGGTGATATATGTGGTTATTCTAGATCCGTCCTCTGAGGAAATAGACAGAAATCACCGCAGATATTTCTGTCAAATACAAGGAACACAAACATCATTTTGTAAAGTGAAGACCATAAGTGATAGAACGTCTGAATGTAACTACTGAATTGTGATGTCACTGTCTCTATCGCTGGTTCTATGCTAGGTTTTTTTTTCTTTTAGTGCAACACAAACGGCACCTTTTCTTCGTCCACAAGACAAGTAGCTTACTATGTATAAAACTTAGCCTATTACAAAAGAAGGTGTAAACTTAAAGCATTCTGTTTCATTTATCAAAATGAGACTTACATTATTCGAGTTGGTTTCGGTGACTACAACAGATTTGGCGGCAAATCTATTCGAAGAGCATGAGGTTGGGTGGAAGCGGTTTCACCGCCACGTTGGTCACGTACTTGATCTTGGCCACCCATTGCTTGGCGGTGCCTTCAGCGCCGGTTCTGTAACAAAACCACTCAATTCAGACATCTATAATGATAACTCAGACGTCAAGCTAAGGGTCACAAATTCGGTTTTAGGGAAACCGAAAAAAAATGGTTTGCCGGGTTGGACGCCATTTTACAAAACCGATAGTTCAAATATTTAGGTTTTGATCCATCTTCCAGTATTGCCACTACAGTATTCGTCATCCATGATCTTGAAATCTGTACAAAAGTGAAAGCTATACATTTTATTTTAGTATCGACTTAGCAATCCCGTAAACCGTCATATAAACTAAATCAAAGCAATGTAATTAGCTGTATCGGAAAGTATTGCTTACATAATTTCCAACCCAAAAGATTCGATGAATTCCAGCCCCCAGAGCAGGCCAGCTTTCGAAAAGTCTGTAGGCCTGTAATCTTGAGCCACATAAAAACGCGTCTGCTGGCTGTTTTTGATATATGCAACATAAAAGTTGCGACTCTGTCGAGACCTTGACGATCTGGAATTGCTGCGTCAATGACATATTGCCGGTACGAGGTAATGATAACGTACCGAACTTTGCGTTCTATTTGCTACTATTTTAGTTAAAATACAATAATGTTAAAATCGAAATCACCAAAACACCCGGAATACTAGTTTTGCGGCGAACTGCCATCAAAAAACCGGTTTGCGGGGTAAGGTATTAAAGACATAAGAATGATTTTACGGGCTTAAGTAAATTCCTGAAATAGGTTAAAAACCCGTATGGGTTTTTATTTAAACAAATATCCAAATTTACAAAGATTTTTCGAGGTCTCTTATAAAATCATTTCAAATTCAAAATCAATCAAACAGATTTGGTTTATGAAATTTTATTAAACTTTTACAACGTGCAATACCAACTCCTTCATATGATAAAAGACAAAGATTGATCAGATGCCGTACGTACGATGATATAGTCAATTTCTATTGACGTAAACAGAGAGCCTCGGTCTAGATTTCACTATCTCAATATGCGAAGGAAGAGAGTAAATTAAGGACCTTGTGATTGCATTTTACACGACAACATCTTGACTTGACACTTCGGATATAGAGGATCTATATTTTGATCGAGATAAAAGTTCCATGGTCAGCGAAAATTTGCGTGCAGCCCACGAAGAGCCTTTGAATCCTGGAGGAGTCATCGGGTAATTTTTTTACAACCCTCGGGAAAAACAGACAAACACGTTTGCCAAATTAACAGGCATAGCATGCTTACAAATATTCAAATAACAATAAAATTTATCGTAACAAGGAGACTTCCCCTGTACGAAAGTAGGTATTTTATGAGCAATGAAAAAGTTACCTGAACTCAGCATATGCAACGCAATAATGTCCTGTTGCGCTGATTTTCAGAGATTATCTTTAAAAGACGCAACTCAAGCTAAGGGCAGCGTTGAGCTCTCCTACAAAAACATACAGCAAAAACATTCAGCGTTTATAATACATAATCATAATTTATCATTATACTAGCTGACCCAGCGAACTTCGTACCGCCTAGCAGTCGATTCTAATTTTTTTTTTCGCTCCGTAAGAACCATCCTCGTACTTTAGGGAATATTCTAAAAAAAGAATTAGTGAAATCGGTTCGGCGGCTCTCGAGATTTGCGCTTACCAACACATTCAGCGATTCATTTTATATTATACAGATTTTTGCTATCAGTGCAAAAAACAAGTAATATGGTCACGTTTGGCACCTTTCTGTTACAGAATGATAAAATACTATTAAACATCTGATCACAATATTTAGCTTCAGCCAAATGGCCATGGCGTTAAGTGGTTGGTCTACTTTAATTTACAGCCTTCATGTCTCTTTGTACTGTAATGTGAACCCGCAATTTCAGTAATAGCAATCAATCAGCGGAGACAATTTTCCGGTATTTTATAAGCTGTACTTAGAGTCCGTTCAGCCAATCATAACTCAGCTGTAGAATTACAGTGTCGCCTACATTGCTTCCCCCGTGTAATTTTGCAGGTGGCATTGACGAGCTGATTACTGTCTTTAGCCAAGGCTTTTCGAAGTTTATTTTCACACAATTCTATTACTGTGTGTATCAATACGAACAAATATTTGTGTTTAACATTTAATCGTTTTTTGTTTTTCAGCGTGTGTTGAGTGTTTATCATCATCATCATTTATTGCAACCATAAGTTTACAAGGTTTTATATAAGTTATTAGTAGCACTTTTAATATTTACTTATCACAGCAACACTTATGATATTTATTACAGTTCATTGACACATCTTTTTAGCTTATTTTACGTAATTTATCATTCTTCCATTTGTTTAGATGAATTTCTGAATGAGTCTACGTCGCTTTGTATAAACTATGCCTTTTACGTTTATAACGAAAAAACTTACCAATCAAGTTACTAAAATGGTGATAGTCTCCAAGAATAGAATGCACTGCGCTATAGGTAGCCAAATGTAGCCGGCACATTATTACGTGGATAGGCTTTAATCCGAAAGTTTGTAGATATGAAACGTACGTCCTAAAAACGACCCGTAAGCAGATAATTTGTACAGACAAGTAACAACCTTTGCGTTCAAGTACGCTGTCTAGTCACATTATTCGATTACCCGTAAGTCTATGAACACAATATTTGTATATCACTGACTTAATTGTTTCACTGTTTATCCGATTACATTATGTATTTATGACCTTCACTCTCCACAAGTACTGCACAGCATAATATTTAAGTATTGTATTCTATGTATTTCTCACACCGCGGGCAGCTTATTAAACTTTATTTTTCCTCACGTACATTGCTAACCGCAGTGTGGACCCGACTGAAAATCAGCGTTGCAACGGATCACTGTATTACAACATTGGGTTAATTTTGGAGGCTCAATACTTAAAACCTTTGTATTTTATTATTGTTTTTGTGTTGTACAGTTTATGTATTTTTTACCTGTTTGTGCAAATTTTTTTTGTATGCATTTTGTAATGGTTTTGCGTTTGTGTTTTTTTTTGTTTGGAGTATTGTGTCGTCAAATAAATAAATTTTCGTTCTTTCTTACATTACGTATCTAGGTAATGTGACAAGAAAGCAGATATAATTATTTTTCGCCGGAGAACCGCTTGCTCACCACTTACAGCATCCTCGGTTTGCTGTATTTACAGCAAAATACAATTACGCGAAGTGAACTAAGCCGCTGGTTTTCTCGCGAAGGTTCCATCACAGGGACTGGTAACAATAACAAACATACAACACAATCACCTATTCTGGCTCCAAACTAGGATAACCAGTGCTATGTTAAACTGGCAAGGACATCACAATCGTAGAGATCGTCCAGACTGAGGCCACGTGGACGGATCCAGTACGTCAACATCCAGTGGGTTTTGGTAGTCAATGTGGTTGAACAATCGAAAAAAGTCGAAATACGTATAGGCGGACTAAGCTGAGGACGAAGGTGTGCGAGGACGGACGGATCTTCGGGTCGCTGGATAGGCGGACGAACGAGTAGAGGAATGGGCGGCCTAAAAGGTGGACGGATGGGCGGACAATATTGTGGGCGGACGAGCGAAATTATGGGAGGAAGAAGGGACGGACGGATGATTACGTAGACGGATGGACGGACGAACCAGTGGATGAAAGAGCGGACAAGAAAATGGACGGACAAACCAGTGGACGAATGGGCGCACAAAAAATGAACGGATGGGCAGACGAACGTGTGGGCGGACGGACGGTCGAACGGGTGGAAGGATGGGTGGCCGAATGTATGGGTATGGGCGGACGAACGAGTAGACGAATGGGCGACCTAAAAGGTGGATGGATGGGCGGACGACATTGTGGGCGGACGGGCGAAATTGTGGGAGGAAGAGGGGACGGACGGACGATTACGTAGACGGATGGACGGACGAACCATCAGTAGATGAAAGAGCGGACAAAACAATGGACGGACGGACGAACCAGTGAACGAATGGGCGGACAAAAAATGGGCGGATGGGCAGACGAACGTGTGGGCGGACGGACGCTCGAACGGGTGGAAGGATGGGTGGCCGAATGTATGGGAGGAGGGACGGCCGAATGGGTGGGCCGGACGGACGAACGCTCGTGTGGGCGGACGGACGGACGGACAACTTACTTGAACTTGTAGAGAGTACCGCTGCGCTGGTTGACTAGTTGCCAGGCGTCGGAGTTGACACCCTCTTGCCACACGGCGCTCCACCCATCCAGTGACAGCACCTTGCACCGCTCCGATCGAAAGTCGTTGCGGTTGCACCTGCCAACAATGTTAAGTTGTTGATTTTGTCTTGCAGCCTCGCTCGCACAATCTAATATATTTCGTGGCTTCTTATTTATGAGAGCCTCAGACCACATTTCAAAATTATGGTATTTTTAAAATCCCTAAACATTTTATATTGCGCGAGCGACACATGATGCCAGACGCAACAGAAAGCCATATTAGCCATAGTACGAGAAACTATTACTTCGGAGAACAATTTTCCTCATAGTACTAAACACGTGCTAACAACTATTTGTATCAGTAAAAGAAGTCAAAGTTTCATACTATGGAGAACAGTTTTTCCCACGACTCTAAAGAAATTACCGTGGTAAACTATTTTTCTCATAGCACAAACAATTTTGCCTCCAACAAAGTTGTTCGTGTTAACGAATGGAACCGCTTATTTTCGCACGTAAATGAGGATTTTGCTACGCCGTGTCACTTTCCGGATTTTTAAGCTATTCTGGACAATAAATCCGTAGTTTCCTCGCCACTCTTAATAAATGAGAGATATATGTAATGTTGTGTTCACATGTGATTGGCTAACATTCTAGAATTGACCCTAAGCTAAGCACCTGTATGTTACCTGTTGTTATACCTTAAATAAATAAATTAACAAAAATCGTTCACCTGTTCTGGTGCCGTGGACCACCGAATAATTGTGGTTTGGCCCAGTAACCTGTTTTCCGGGTTTGATAGATAAATAGATAGAGAACACTCGAAACACTTGAATTATTCTTATTTTCTGAATGGTATAATAGTATAATATTGGTAATACTGTTTCATTGACGGGAATAGTTTTTGAAAATTGGTGATTCTAGGCGTCAAAACGAAGAACTTTTACTAAGGGAATTACTTGCAAA
This sequence comes from Yponomeuta sedellus, assembly GCA_934045075.1. Lineage (NCBI taxonomy): Eukaryota > Metazoa > Arthropoda > Insecta > Lepidoptera > Yponomeutidae > Yponomeuta > Yponomeuta sedellus. The sequence continues at coordinate 8,704,314 of OW203721.1, forward strand.
TCACGACACAATGGCGAAAAAGCACAAACCAATGCTTTAATCTCATTGAAGAAGCCATTTTAGAAGATAGATTTTTGTCTCTACTACAATGTAATACTTATCATGATAAATATAAATTAAGTTGTAAAGTCGAAAAGATTTCTAGTGACGCCGTACAAAAATGCACCAAACAAATGGAGCTCTAACTGTGACGTCACAAGTTGAAGGCAACGCCTTCATTTATAAACCATTTATTATTATTTGAGTTGACTTGTAAGATAGTGCTTTTATGACCTGTGCAATTATTAGAAAACATTAATTAGAATTCAGTGAAAAACTAAAGCCTATACATTTTTGGACTGAGTTTTTAGAGTATAAGATACTCTTGATATTTCGCTTTTTGCCAGCTAACTAAACAGCTACATAAAAAATCAAAAACTAGAAAAAAATACTTTTATGCTTTTATTTATTTTGATTATTTATTATAGAAGTATAAAAAACCATGTCACTCCAATCTAAAACTAATGAGAAATTTTAATTATCGGCTGGTCCATAAGTTACCAGCTGCGGCATTAAAACGTGTGAAAAAAGTTAAAAACATTGGTAATTTTATTTACTTTCCTGTTTTCTGCAAACCTCGGTTACTATTAATAGGCAGTATCACCCACTTAGTAACTAAGTTAAGAGTACACGAACAGAATTCGAATCTCCGCGCCGCCCCTCTAAATTCGTCATAATTTTACATAGTTTCTCACAAAAGTCCCTGAAAATTAATAAAAACAGACAAGGAATTATTAATTACGATTAGCTATGTACTTTTTTACTGACACTTTAATTCAGTTCTCGTATTTTTTATGTAACCTATATACGTCTCATTGCAGGGCACAACTCTTCCTTCAGAGAGCTTAATTACGACGCGTGCCCACCACGGAGAGGCTTTTATAAGCTTTGCAGTATATGAACACCATAGACACTCAGAATATCTCGCGATGTTTCCCTTCAAGTACGTGATTTGGAAAAACAAGTCATTACTACATGTCGGGACTCGAACACACGACCCCCCGATTATGAGGCTAGAGTTCTAACGCTGCCCGTTTAGCCGTCACTAGTGTACCTGATGTTGCCTACAGAAATATATCGCTTTATTTATACAATTAAGGAGCTTGATAGTCTGTCAATATCAATGAATGAACGTCAAACAAGCTTGGGAGTCTGCAGTTTCTCGCTCGATTACCCTACTTAATGTATTACGGAAACAACGTTAGCCTACTCAAGCGTGCACTGGTGCCGCGGATCAGTGAACTAAGAACCTAGGGCAACACGTTTCCGGGAACCTAGGTAGACATAGATTACTAGGTCATGGCATATTACGTCATCGACCTATGCATCTACGTAATGAGACAATTTATACAGCGTCCGGTGGCAACTTCACACCCTCTAGATGTGGTGAAGGGACTACTCGGACGCTGCAGTGTCTGGGATATTGTTTTTTATAACGTTACCGGGATGATATTTTTTAATAAATCGTTATCGTTATTAACCCTTGTATGTCCCCACTGCTGGGGCACGGGTCCTTTCCTGCATCGCAGGAAGGTTAGGCCATACTCCACCACGGCTGCCAAGTCCGGGTTGGTGGAGGATTGTAAGACAGTGGCGGGCCTTACTGTCACAAGTTATCAAGCCGCCCATAAGGTCTCTGACATGGCTAATATATAACTACTTGAATAAGTGAATGATGTAGATCATTACTTTTGATCAAATAGAATCCAGTCCCACTGCAGCGCACAGACTTACTCTCTGAAAAAAGAGGGATAGAGAGATATATACGGAGAGGGAGAAGGGAGAAAAGAGTAGTCTCTTTTCTCCCCTCTTCTCTCCTCTCTTTTCTCCCCGAGAAGGTAGAAAAGAGTAGTCTCTTTTCTCCCTTCTTTGGGTTGGCGCTGTTTCGATTCGCAGCTATAGAGACCTCTGTGTTATTGTAAAAACATTATACTAATGGGGAAGTTGCTTCGATCTTAGAGGGACATTATTTTTATAACTGTTGTGTCGGCTATCGCAGGGTACTTAATAAATGTCAGTGTGCTATGAGCAGTCACGTCTTTCACTTGTCTCGTCGCTCCCACTTACATACTTAACAGTGGCGACTTTCGGATCTACCTACAACGCGTGCAGATAAAATAAAATGAGTGGGACAACTCCTTTTCTGGGTACAATTTCCAGTTTTTGCCATAATGTACAAGACTGGGGGACGTACAAAAGCCGACTTCAGCAGTGGTTTATCGCAAATGACCTGAATGCTGAAACGGACAAGACAGGACTGAAGAGACGTGCGATTCTGTTGAGCGCATTCAGTGAGGAAACTTACCAACTAGCGGGCAACCTAGTGATCCCGGAGTGCCTAGACCAGATCGGATATGAGCGGCTCATAGCTGCGTTGGATGTGCATTTTACACCAAAGCGCTGTGGTTTCGCCGAACGCCATCATTTCTACGTAGCAACTCAGCGGGCAGGCGAGACACACTCGCAGTGGGCGGCGCGTCTACGTGGGCTGGCAGCCCATTGCAACTTCGGGAGGTTGGAAGAGATGCTGTTGGACAAATTCGTGATGGGAATGGCAGCGGGGCCGGAAAGAGAAAAACTCTTCGCAATGGAAATCAAAGAGTTATCGCTGGCAAAGGCGATAGACCTTGCGGAGACAGTGAGATGCGCGCGCGCAGCTGCGGCGGGCACGGCGGCCGGAAGCAGCAGCGATCCTTTGTTCAGGATTGGATAAATGAGGAAAAGTGCAAAGTTTGTGGTCGACGGAACCACGACAGTTCGCAGTGTCGTTTTGCAGGGTTTAAGTGCAAGAAGTGTAATCAAAAAGGTCACCTTCAAAGAATGTGTAGCAAACGCGTAAACTTCGTGGAAACCAGCGAAGTGGGCGCGGGCGATGACGGTGAGTATCTTTTATGTAACATTCGATCCAGTGATGGAGCTCCGATGACCGAAACTGTTTACATCAGAGGCATACAATTAAAATTTGAGGTTGACAGCGGTTCCACCGTAACTGCGATATCGGACAAAACATATAAAACATGTTTTCACGATGTTCCGTTGTCGCAAAGCACAAAGAAATTGATAAGTTACAACGGGGGCAGTATAAAAAGTTTAGGAGTAGCTAAATTACCCGTTACCTATCTTAATCAAACGATTTTGCTCGATGTTTATATCATCGAGGGCGGGGGGCCGCCATTGCTTGGTAGGGATTTTATTTCAAAATTCAAATTAGAATTGACCCCTATTTTGTTTTGTCAACAAGAACAAACAGACCAAGCCGAATTTGAGTTGCTTTTAGAACAGTATGCTAATACTTTTTCGGAGCGCCTAGGCTGTTTCAATAAATATAAAACAAAGCTGCATTTAAAAGACGACGCTAAGCCGGTTTTTATAAAAGCAAGGCCGGTGGCGTTCGCATTAAAAGATAGGATCGATAAGGAAATCGATAGGTTAGTACAAACAGGGGTCATTGAACAAGTGGACACCTCTGAGTATGCATCTCCGATTGTGCCGGTGTTGAAACATGACGGTTCTGTAAGGTTATGCGCAGACTACTCGCAAACTTTGAATAAACAACTTCTAGTGGACAAATACCCGCTACCCACCGTCCAAGAGTTATTTACGCGCTTACATGGCGGCGTGCAGTTCACAAAGCTGGATATGTCCTCGGCGTATAACCAGTTACAGTTAGATGACGATAAAAACTATACATGCATCAATACAAATAAAGGGCTATTTAAATTTAAACGTTTAGTTTTTGGGTTGTCTTCAGCACCGGCCATTTTCCAAAAGGCGATGGAAAGCTTATTAAATAATATCGAAGGGGTGTTATGTTTTCTTGACGACGTGCTAATAACAGGCACGAACAGGGGCGAACATATGGCTCGCCTAAAAGAAGTGTTGCATAGATTTACAGAAGCAGGCTTAACACTGCGAAAAGAAAAGTGCGAATTTTTTAAGGATGAGATCACTTATCTTGGCTACGTCATTGACCGCCATGGAATTAGAAAGTCAGCTGATAAGGTGAAGGCAATAGTTGAGGCGCCGATACCTACTAACGTTAATCAGCTCCAATCATTCTTGGGGCTGGTTAATTATTACCGAAACTTTGTACCGGGAGCTTCAATGCTCTTATCACCCTTATATGACTTGCTAAAAAAGGGGGCTAAATGGTCTTGGTCCGCGGAACACGACAAAGCATTTTGCGAAATTAAGCAACTTCTTGCCTCAGAAAGGGTTCTGGCCCATTTTGACACGAACGCAAAGATAATATTAACGGTAGATGCGTCTCCGAGTGGTTTAGGTGCAATTTTATCACAGATAGGGTCAGACGGCTTAGAGCGCCCCATTTCATTTGCGTCTAGAACCCTGAACTCGGCAGAGAAAAAATATTCTCAGATACAAAAGGAGGCAACCGCCATAGTATTCGGAGTGCGCCGTTATCACCAATATCTTTACGCACGGTCCGTACCATTTGTTCTGCGAACTGACCACAAGCCGCTCGTATCGATATTCGGGCCGCATCATGGGATACCTGAAGTGTCGGCAAATAGATTACAAAGGTACGCGTTATTCCTGTCAGCGTATAATTACGTAATTGAATACGTTCGCAGCGCTGACAACAGCGCCGATTTCTTATCACGCGCAACATTGCCTGAACCGGTTGGCGGAGGGGCGGGGGGGCCCGCCGCCGCCGCTAGTAGAATGCAGGACACCGCGGCATATGTTAACTTTGTAATAGAAGGCTCCCTTCCGGTGACTCAGAAAGAGTTACAAAATGAAACCAACAGTGATCAGGTACTTTCCAAAGTGATTCAATTTGTAATCTCGGGATGGCCACGAAAGGTGGATGAAGCAACTTTGAAACCATATTTTCAATGCCGACAGCAGTTGTCATATGAAAATGGTTGTTTATTACGTGGCCACAAAGTGGTAATTCCTGAGAAGGTTCGGCCGCGTGTTATGGCCGAATTACATAATTCACACTTTGGTATTGTGAAGTCAAAAGCAGAGGCGCGCTCTAAATTTTGGTTCCCAGGGGTGGACGCGGCCATTGAGGAGATGGTTAGAGAATGCTCGATATGTGCGAGTCTACGGCCATCGCCACCACGAGTGCCACCGATGCCTTGGGAATACCCCGGAGAGCCGTTCGAAAGAATTCATATAGATTTCCTAGGGCCTATTAATAATCAGTCTTATTTGGTTATAGTAGACGCGCATACAAAATGGGTAGAGGGTATAAACATGAAAAATAATATTTCCTCTTCTGCGTTGATTGCTAGACTATGTGAATTTATGTCAAGATTCGGTATACCGAAAACAATTGTGAGCGATAATGGCACTTCTATTACTTCTGAGCAATTTAAACAATTCTGCTTATTAAATGGTATAACGCATATAACAAGCCCGGTTTATCACCCTGCCAGTAATGGCCAGGCAGAGAGTTGCGTAAAGATTGTCAAAAAGGGAATAATGAGTGCTATTTTGCTAGGTCGAAATGCAGAGGACATAAACATTAAACTCTTAAAATATTTGTTCGATTATCGAAATTCTGTCCACACAACTACTGGGAAGTCACCTGCTTCCCTCGTATTTGGTAAACAGCTTCGGTCTCGGTTAGACTTCTTGGTACCAACGCCACCGTCGTCGCCCGCGACCCCCAAAGTGACTAACACTGTTCTCGGCGACCAGTCTATACAGAGTAGCAGTCATAGGCGAGTGAAAAGAGTTTTTTTCCCTGGCGACACAATATTGTACAAACAATACAGGAATAAAAAAAAGTTTGATTGGAAACAAGGAGTGATAGCAAAACAGCTGGGCAGGGTTGTGTATTTGGTTAAAGATGTCATGAGTGGCCAGGAAATAAAAAGACACAAAAACCAAGTTATATCCCATGGAAATAAAATACCTGATTACGGCCATTACTCAGATTGTAGTGATATTATTTTTTCGTCTGGAGGGGAAGGAGATGTTAATATAGAGAATTCTCGCCAAGAGCCAGAGGCCGCGGCCGGGTCACTGGACTCGCCAGCCACCTCACCACAACTGGCGCCGCCGGCCGAGCCGCTCAACACTTCAGCCGTCCCTATTGAAATTGCTGCGACTCGCGGCGGCTCGGAGCAAAACTCTATGAAACTTAGAGCTATTCCAAGAGTAGACTATAAGAAGTTTTTCTAGTGATGTTACATTTAGTAGTTAAGTTAATTGTAATTATTGGGGGAGGGAATGTTGTGTCGGCTATCGCAGGGTACTTAATAAATGTCAGTGTGCTATGAGCAGTCACGTCTTTCACTTGTCTCGTCGCTCCCACTTACATACTTAACAATAACATAGAAAACGGAAAACCACTAAAATAAAACCATACGAATACCTATGTTTTTAGGTTATTAAAGGTCTCAAAAAATGTGAAATATCAAGTTACTCTAGTAGTACATTATGATATGATATAAGTGCGGTAGGTTGAAAATTATAGCCGAGGCGATATTGCTAGCCCGAGACGTAGGCGAGGGCTACAGGAGAGCAGAGGGTGTAATTAACAAAGCGCACGTACATCATACGACGTTTTATAACATATTTGTGAGGAAATAAATAAATCTCTGGATGAATGGACCTGAATAGTAGAAAATATACATAGACTTTATTGCATAACCAGAAGCAAGAATGGTACAAATGGCGGGTGAAGCGGTGTCATCGCTTACTCGCAAAGGTTGTCTGGCAGAGCCATCACCACCAAACATCCTTTAGAAGGAGTGGCTCGCAGGAAGAATATAGAATAGAATTTCAAGCCACAATGTCATTGGTATCTTACCCTTTAAAAGACTTGGAGGGGAAGAAGGTGAGCACGTTCCCGGTGATCTGGAGCCAGTAGCGCTGCCAGGAGGAGAGCGAAGGCTTGCGGCCGTCCTTCATGATGGTCTTCCGCCGCACGAAGCCCTGGTAGTCGCACTCCTGAGCGTCGCACTTGAGCTCGCTGCGGTCAAGGGTTACTGTTGTAGGGAGTGCCTTAATCTGCTGTTACGTCTGGCATGGTGCCTCGCACCCAGAGTGTAACATTTTTAACTTATTTAGGTAAAAAAATAAAGAATATACTCATGTGGGTACAGCGATATCATTCCGATGTGAAACCTACCTGCAAAGTAGGTACTCAAGGCTGCAAGTGATGCAAATTACTTCAGCCAGATGTTGCTGCCTGTACGTTATACAGAGAGTATTGTAAATAGGTTCAAAATTTCACTGATGCCGGTGAGTCGCCCATTAGCTCAGTTGGGAGAGCGCTGGCATGGTTAGCCAGAGGTCGAGGGTTCGAGTCCCGGCACGGGTGGAATTTTTAGCCTCTAAATAGGGTTTTATTTAGGTAACTATTCTGTTGAAATATACACTTTATAAACAAAAATATTTACATTTTACTTGAATTGTATGAAATTGCATTAAATTTCAGATTGAATTGGTAAAGTGTAAAGACCTTGATTTAAAAAATGTGTATTTCGATAAAAAGTCGTATCAAGGTTCGTTTACATTTTTTAAGTACCTACTTAAACAAATTGACTGTAGCACACTTTTGATAAATGTGGTCCAAGGGTTTGATAGGATACGCCAAAATACGTTTATTTTGTACATACTCTTGTTTTCCAATGCTTAGTTTTCGATAAAGAAAACTTAGTTGATTAGTTTAGTATAGCATTTTCTCAATAAAAACTAGATACAGGATATGAAAAATATGGTAGAATATCAAAATACTTTATTTTTACAGTCATATTTTTTTTTTAGATATATTTATAGTGCCAGCGAGACAGCATGCCTGCCATAGTATCATCCCGAAAAAAATATAACCTGATATGTTTCTAAACTAAAACTTAGAGTCGCTAAGTATGTAAACTTGCAAAGCAGTCAAGGCGTCGTAAGTAACTCGTTTCTATCACCGGTCTACGGTTTGACTGTATAATACACGTAGTTGTTCAATAGAATCATATTACTCTTACTGTTATTTGCCTCTAATAAATCAAAACATTGTATTCATAATTACACAGAAACTGTAACTAGGTGACCATTTTAAAATCTAGATCATTTTGGAGAAAATGTGGAGAAAACAATCCATACTCCTAAAAAACTCTATTTTGTAGTCTACTAAGCAACAATAGTACAATGTAATTACCTAGTACATTTACACCCCGAGCGAATTCTCTTTGAGACTGTGGTTACGTGTGGCCCCGTTTCTAATTTCAACAATGGGGAACTAACTTCAAACTTAGATTGGAATAACATTGTTTTAATTTGGTAGACAAAATTTAGAAAAACCAATTACCTACCTACACCATAATAATATTTTTTACTAATTAATAAGCTACAAAAAATACTAATACAAAAAATAAAGCTATTCAAATAATAAAATACTTATTGGATTTAGTTTTTTCATTGACTATTATACTTTTATTAAGAGTGTAGATACATAAAATCATTAAGTAGGTACTAAAATGCTTCATGCATTTTTTCTTCGTTGATATTAAACAGGCGGTTCCTAGTATTCTAACGCTTTGGGAAAATGTTATTGTTATGTTGCAATATTAATAAAATAAAATCTATATGTATTATGAGGCGTTGATAGCACATTGTGAAGTCATAGTTTTTGCCTGAATTGTACAGCGCATTTTTGTACCACGACATGAATCGACAGGTCATATTATAAATTACTCGTCAATACCAGATTTAACCACAACTACCGATTTGTAATTGTTTGAGTCCGATTCGGATGGGACGTTTTGTATCACGGAAATCGAATAACTTCGCCAGGTTATTTCGTGAGAGTATTAATCGTAGATAAAAAACTTAAGCACGGTTTTTTGAACTAAAACTTTCGTAAGCACAACACATTGTAGACTTTTAGACCTGGTCGGACTTTTCCGATATAACAACACCCGTAAGTAGATCCGGACTAAAAGTCTACAATTAAGCACGGTTGTTTATTTTTTGACATGACCTCCCCAATGAGACTAAAATATTTGTTGCTGCAACTTCATCATTGAACAGCATGTCTATCAGCGCCACCTAGCGTTCAAAACTGCGAAGAATATAACCTCTAAGTTTAGTTCCATACTAAAACTCGTATTTGCAGATTGTGTACTTCTGTAGGCGAAAAGACATATTTTTCAAAAAATAACAGATGGCGTTGTGTGATAAGGAACAACCGATTCAAGCGCCATCTGATACCAAACTAGCGGAATAGGCTACCAAGTTTGAAGCCTATAAATTATGACCCAGAAGTTGAAGTATAAAACAAAAATGGGACGTAATATGTAATACGAGTATTTCCATTTATCCTCTGTGGTAATATGGAATACTCCTCGAAGTTAATGTATATTGGAGTGGCATTTTAGAAAATGACAAGAAAATCATTAATGGCAAATAATATTTTTTACAGGTATTTTGTTACGTTTGTCAATCCGACTGCTAAGCGTTAATTACCAAGTATTGTTTAGGTCATTTTTTCATATTAGCGATTATTTTTTATTCGAGCCGCGACTATTTCGTAAACATCTCATTTCATTACATTTGCACGGCATTGCGGACGTCTTTAATTTATGATGGTTTACTTGGGTGTAAAGTGATTGCGTGGATAATCGCTAATAGGCGTGAAGACAGTATGAAATAATCACATATTTAACGTTATTAGGGGAGAGTACATATTAAAAGAATTTAAAATACTGATTTAGTTTGATAAAAAAGAGATTACTAATATTTTCAATAAAATAAATGGAAGATGATTTAAAAATTTCTATTCTTATAGCGTCAAGAAATTCCCTGCTATTTGTTAATTCAGTCGATACTTAACGTGCCTAAATTCATTAATAAACTCTTCTACTTTAGTTGGATGGGGCACCATCAAACGCACTGTTGTACTGCTTGAGAAGTGCCAATGCATCAGATGGTTATTTTTATTTATTTATTTTTCCATAAAATACCTTTCATTACAGGGTTCACCTAATGCGAATGGTATGCTACATCAAAATATTTAACTTGTCTCTTATCTCTAATAACATCAATATAAGGGCTATTTACATAAATTGTAACTATAACATATAACAAACAGTGCTATACTCTTGAATTCACTCAGAGCAACATGGAACATGGATGGTGTACTGAGTTATTGTTAAACGGCCTCACCTGTGCGGATGCGAGGCGGACAGCTTGCCCCGGGGTACAGACGTGGGCGATTCAAGAAGTGTGTCGTCCAAAAGGTTCACAGAGCCGGCAGGCGTCTTCTCATCCATTTTGCCTTCAGTGTGGCTCTTGCCGAATATACTGGAAAGTTCCACACGAGCTCAGTGCATTGTCTGACTTCCTTATGAGAAGGGACTGGTTTTTTTGGAGGCATGATTTTTCTGTGCTTTTTGTTGCTATCTCGTAGTCCTTTAAGCATGAGCGCAAGCGGCAAAATAACTGATAATATAAGTATTTCTCATGCCATATTAATTTCAAAAATGGGAAAATAGCAGAACCTATAACGGTTTCCGGTGGACACTTTTTACACCGCGGTGTAACAAAACTGTCAAAAAATCAAGGTTCAAGGTTACATTACAATACAAATACAAAAATAAAAAGGTTACCGGAACACTTCAAAACTATGTTGCGACTCAAGAACAAAGCCAAAATTAATCACAGCAATGACAACAGTAACGCTGACAGACCAGTTACATTTTCACACATTATTATGCAATATGCATACATACATACTTTGTTGCAGGTTCGATATAACAGCATATAATTATAGTGTGAAATATTAACCATAAATAATAATAATAATTAGATGTGATTAGTGATGTGCTTTAATAATATATAAGAAAGCGGTTGTATTAGGCTAAGTGATCATAACGTGGCTGAGCCAACCGCTTGTGTAGATACTAAGGTACATAGGCGATACATGCAAGCTATACTTGTGCTATTGAGGGAAAAGACCGATGATATAAATAGATAAGTCTTCCCCTCGAATGCCCAAAACAAAGATGTATAAATTTTACTCTCAATAGACATAATCATACTTTTTCTAAGCAAGCTTACGCTAGTGGCTACGTTAAAAATATTGCATCAACATTCGCTGTCTTAGGTACATACTAATAAATAAATAAAAAATCATAAGTCACTTGACTTAAGTTTTTAACATCACTAATGTCTTAATTAGGTTCATGTTTATAGTAACAAAAAAAATTATCGGAATTCACAGGTGTTCCTAATTGCAACTTGAAAGTTTCTACTGTATAATGTGTCAAGATTACACAATATTATCAAGATCAGTCAAGTAACCTATTGCATAATGTTTAAAAAAACGGAAACATTATTTACAATACCAAAAACAATTCTTGTCTTATACACATAATTGAAAAGCAATTTTAATTCTCGATATAACACTTTCACTATAAGAATGCTTACAATAATTATTTTCTAAAATAATCGTACAATGCATATGTACGTGTAGTCATTTTAGTACAACAACGTCAAGGAGCTATATGAAAGACACAGACCGAAGCAATATCTCGGGTACAAAAGGCTCGGATTAATAAGGTTCTTGAAAAAATTAACAAATAGGTATAGTTTTCAACTAAAACTTTCGTAAGCACAACACATTGTAGACTTTTAGTCTGGATCTACTTACGGGTGTTGTTATATCGGAAGAGTCCGACCAGGTTTCGCTCCGATTCACAGAGCTTAATCATGGTGAGCAGAGACGGAGCTCGCGTCGTCGGTTGCTCGTCTCACACGACGGGTTTTATTTATTATATACTAATTAAATAAAGTTATTATTAAATTATACAACATATTTTATTTATAAAACAGACTGTACCGATCTATCTGAATTAAAAACTACCTTATCAAAACTCTAATCATCTGCCCTAATTAACTATATTGTCGGGAATCTGTCATATAGCGCCTTAACACCAATAGTAGTCGATTCCAAAACTCGTCGAAGGAACCCTCATGTGCCATCATGCCTTCGGTTATGGGAAGAATTATAGCAGTTTACACAGAAGGAGCACAGAATATATGGAACCGAATGCCCCGCTTCGAGCGGCTATTGATATTAAATTTACAAAAATATGCTGGTCTGTCAAAATATTTTTGTTATTTGGCTATATAAAGTAGTTTACTTTTTCTTTTCGGTCGAATCCAAGTTTGTGCCGACCCAAACTAATGATACTTACCTACGGTTTCTCGTACACAAAAAGCCTGTTAATCTACACAGCTATTAACAGAAGGTTAAATTCTTTTTAGGGTTCCGTACCTCAAAATGAAAAAGGGAAACCCTTGTAAAATCACTTGGTTGTACGTCGTTCCGTCAGTACATCCGAGTCGTATGTCTGTAAAGAGGGATTCTCTTGGAAACGCCTTGAGTTACAGAGTTAAAATTAAAACATTTTACTCAGGCATACAGTCCCTTGACATTGTAGAAAGTAAAAAAAAATTATGCACTTTACTCAACGAACATTATGTTAACGGTAGGTGATCAGTTGTATTTTGTGTACGAAAAACAGGGGGTTACTCTATGATACAATAGGCCAATGAACAACAGGTTACTATTGGCACCCGATCGTATGATTTAACACAGAATCGTTCACTGCACTCACGAAGGGGGGCACCGGCCATTCTGTGGTACAACGGCCCGACAAAAGCATGCTTCATTGCCTACCATTCATCGGCTACGCACTATCATACGACAAGGCACTGTGGCAATAAACGTTGATGACTCACCCAACACCAAAATTGACCTTGTGAAAATTTCTTGGCAAGCTCGTACTACGAAACCTATGTTTAGATTGCGGAAAGGAGAAGAACAAACGTTCAGTCATACACACGGCGAATTCGAAATGGCGTTACAGCTGATACGGCTTTGCTTTACTGGTGATCCTGAAAATGCTTACCACGTTTTGGAATAAAGCAGGTTTGCATGAAAAATGTTTTGCCAACATGAGACTGTATATAACCCAGCATATATTTTATTTATGGTTTATTCTCAAATGACCAGTATAGCAAAACTGCTTCGGCTATATGGACACTTCAATTTCAACCCTTGAAAGTAAAGCACGGAGCCACCAAAAAACTGCAACATTATTGCTACCTTCAAACTCTGAAAACTGATGATATCTCGGAGAATGCTCATGAATAGAATGTGGTACGGCGCTGGTAATTCAAGATAGGGTGTGAATAACAATTTGTCTCGCCTCGGCTGAATATAGACGGTAATATTCTACGACAGAGAGGCAAATCGTTGTCCTGGTACGCACGGGCGAGCCAGACAGCAGGCCGGTCGTAAGTCTGTTGCTACGTCGATCACGCTGTCTCGCTCGCCATATAACATTTTTAGTGACTGTAATAAAGTGATCCATAGATCACTTTTGATAAAAGTTATCTATGGATTTGATATATAATAAAATTACCGACATTCAAGACCATTTTTTCTTATCCCGTCCCTTGTTATAAATAAAGAAAAGTGATTTCTTTAATTATCCATTAGTCATTTATAAAAACACAATTTCTCTAAAGCGTTCCTTTAAATCAGTCAACTTAAACTGTGATTGCGATTTTTCCACAGACTTTAATCAGCTTTAAGGAATCGTGTTTTTATAAATAATACCCTTAGAGTATAAAGTACTACGCATAGAGAGGACATCCGACCAAGCATTGCGTCACTTGGACAGTATATTTCACGTAATTTTTTTTTTCACAACAATATCTTGTTCTAGTCCATATAAGCCTATGAGAATCGATGAGAGCGTAACTTCTGTAACACTGGTTAATATATGATCTTCTATCACGGTCAGTGTTACCAATAGAGTTTAGTCCACCGCATACAAATATCAGTGAAAATAAAAAAAAACTGTGATAAACTTCCGTCGAGTTCAATTACATAATTTGAAAAACTAATAAAATTTGGCATGGAAACTTTAATAAAATGGTTACTTTTTGCAAATCTACCAAGGCGATATAAAATCAGTTTAAGCTTTTCAACGGGGTACGCTTAAATATCATGTTGGCAACACCGACTATATGTATTGAGCTACACAAAGTTTGTTTGAGATATATTTCTGACCAAAATGTATTTCAAAAGTCCGTAATTTAATTAGCTATCAAGCCCTAAGACCACCTTTATCAAAAGCTTACTAATTTAAGTACAATTACTGTTCAGGACTGCAGCAGCTTACTGGCCGTATGGCACGTCATCGCGGCTCGCTGGCCACCATAGTTTTTTATATTGGAAAAGGAAAACGATTTTCTTTTGTCTTTTTCGAGTTGTTGCTGTCATGGCTTTGAAAAATGTAATTCGCACATGAAAATTATATTTCTTTCAATTTTATTCGATCGCACAAACGATTTTCATTAAACGCCTGCCCATCTGCCCGTTCCCGCCGATGTCTACGATACATTTTGGACCTTCGAAAACGGATATTTTGTAACAGCGACTTACGAATATTCTGGACCCGCAACGCAAGATTACACACAATTTGCTCCAGAATAACGGGAGATGTGAGATCACACAAGGCAAGAAAATCGGCTTGAGCCATCGGCAGCAGCACAGCGTATTTCGGTGAGGCGTGCCAACCTTTTTCCCAACCCTGTTTCCCTATACATGTGTGAACACCGTGCTTCTCCTACTTTCAGTGTTAACTTCATTTATCTTGGTCTGCCGCCGTCGCATTGGTGGTGGTTACAACAGCTCCGGTGGTTGATCCGGCATTGCTCGCGTTTGCGGTGTCGTGAGAGTGAATAGATAACCGTGAGTACTTCACTTTCTCACACAATACCAAGATGACTAGCACAAGCAGTGAATCGGACGATACTATTAAATTTACGACGTCTGATACCACTTTTAAACTACTGAATCTAAAGAAGTATGTGAGTGCTTTTGATGGCCAAGATTTAACAGGTAGCCAACGCGCAGAGTTAAAATTCCGCATGCAGGGAGCTTCAAGCTTGTACACTGAGTTTTGCGACATTCAGAGCAGAATAGAGGAGCTAGTTTCTGATCATGAAATGCACAAGCAACTCGAGACACGCGAGATCTTTGAAGCCGACTACTACAGTGTACTTGCTCAGGTTCAATGCATGACAGCGGAACATGAGGTCTGTGATAACCATAGACCATGACCTCAATATGCTAGGTCATCTGTTCAATTGCCGACTATCACATTACCTACCTTTGACGGTTCTTATGAGCATTGGTTAGAGTTCCGCGATACGTTCATATCACTTGTTCACAACAATCAGACGATTGACAATCTAGGTAGATTTCACTACCTAAAACGGTCGTTGACTGGTGACGCAAAGCTTGTGATTGATTCTATAGAGGTATCATCTGGTAACTACTGTATTGCATGGGAGCTGTTACTAAATAGGTTCAATAATAGTCGATTGCTAATACAGAATCACATTAAATCCCTCTTTTCACTGCCTTCACTCACAAAAGAGTCCACATCACAGTAAAGAAAGCTCATTGACACAGTTCTTCGAAACTTACGCACATTAAAAGCCCTAGATGAGCCTACCGAGCACTGGGACACTTTGGTAATTTACATTGTTGTGTCCAGGCTAGACTCTACAAGTGAGCGCGAGTGGGAACAGCATAGAGATAACGTGCCTAATGCAAAGCTGAAAGTAGATGACTTATTACAATTTCTTCGGTGTAAGGCAGACATGTTGGAAACATTAAATTTAAATCACATACAAAGCTCACCCAGTTCACACAACTCTAAGAAGGCGACTTTCAGTACACAACACACACATAAAATTCAGTGCAATGTTGTCACGAATAAACCCGAAAATAACCAATACACAAAAGTAAGCAAGAAATTATGTGTAGCTTGTAATAACAACCATCCACTGTATTCATGTCAAGTTTTTCTTGATTACAGTGTACAAGAACGGAAGTTTCAGCCGTTCTTGTACACTGTAATCAAGAAAAACTTGACATGAATACAGTGGATGGTTCGGTTGGATTCGTGATAACAAGCTATGTGAAAATTGCTTACGAGCGGGACACACTAGCGCAGAATGTAGGCATGGGCCTTGTAAAAGGTGTGACAAGAAACACAATTCACTTATTCACTTCGAGGATAGGGAACACAAGCGCGGAATAAGTCCTCCCGCTGCCGAGAAAACACCACCGAGTAGCTTCATTCACACTAGTGTTAACAACAACACTACGCACGCATTCTCCACGCAGTTAAGCAAAAGCACAAAATGGATTACAGTGTCCATCACTATCTACAGAGCAACCGGTCTTGTCGACAGCATTGGTAGAGATACCTGATGATGTACGCATTATATCACAAAGCTCGCGCTTTGCTAGACAGTGGAAGCGAACGAAGCTTCATAACGCAATCACTATGTGACAAACTTAATTCACAGGTAATAAAGTCCACTCAACAAATACACGGCGTTGGTGGCGTGGTCACTGAGAGCACACAGACTTGTGAAATCGAACTCAAGTCCCTGACCACCGCCTTCAGCACGCGCGCACCGTGTTTTATTTTACCACGCATAACATCATCGCTTCCCTCTGTCACAATGCAGAGAGATGATTTTTGTATACCAGATCATGTCTAATTGGCAGATCTAACTTTCTTTGAGAGTAAGACGATAGATCTCCTGTTGACATTTTCTGGGATTTGCTTTGTGAAGGCAGAATACGCCTTAGTAATGGCCCCTTCCTTCACAATACAAAACTAGGTTGGATAGTGTCGGGACCTGTACACGCAAAAACCCGATACACATATAATGTAATGTAATTTCACACAATCTATAGACATTGAGTAATCTATAGACACACAGCTTAGCCTGTTTTAGGGGAGCACAGAAACACTAACAGACCGCACAAATCTTTAGGGCTAAGGAACTTGCTTGAGAGGATTACTTTGTGCAGATATTGAGGCAACTTCTTGATGTAGAATTGTCTATATAAATTCCTTTCAAGCATTCTTCTAACGTTTTAGGTCACACACACACAGAGCAGCCGTTTTTCGTGCTAGAAAAGCGGTAGCAGCGCAACCCTTACTAATAAAATAATGCAATGAGAGGTTTACATCTCATTATTATTTTATTAGTAAGGGTTCGACTTCATTCTCACCTTTCATACGTTCATACATTCATATACTTAACTTATTTCTTAGTGACACATAGTTGCCTAAAATAAAAACTAATCTACATCACACAAACTGTTGGATAACGTATTTATTTTTAATTTTTTTCACAATTTAGATGCACAATTCAGCGCGCAATTATGTGCTACACTTCATACATAACGCACATATTAAAGATAATCAGGTATTTATGAAATATTGCTCACACACATTTGTCCAGGTCGATTCTGTACTAAACTTCCACAAACATTTCTTTTTAC
Source organism: Yponomeuta sedellus (assembly GCA_934045075.1). Classification (NCBI taxonomy): domain Eukaryota; kingdom Metazoa; phylum Arthropoda; class Insecta; order Lepidoptera; family Yponomeutidae; genus Yponomeuta; species Yponomeuta sedellus. The sequence goes on from OW203721.1 coordinate 8,721,715, forward strand.
TGTCTTGCTCAAAACATTTGCTATACACGCATCTTAATAGCTTCTACTGCTTAGGTACTTTAGAGAAATGAAGCTACCTGTAAGGGACAATCTGCGTCATATGCACATGCTTACGAGTCAGCGGTGTTTTTGATGGGAAGACCTAGGGCACGGTCAGAAATTGACTCCCCTTTACTACAGTATGACGTGGATTACACGGGACCAGTGCTCATACTGAACCGTAGAGGTAGGAGTGCTAAAACTGTTAAATCTTACATATGTTTATTTATATGTTTTGTTACGCGGGCAATCCATTTGGAATTAGTGTCTGACCTATCGTCCGCATATTTTTAGCACTAAAGAGATTTATTTCACGCCGAGGCAATCCTGTTGAAATCAACTCAGACAACGGAAGGGACTTTGTAGGACTTATGAGTTTTGCAAATTTCTTTCTAGTTGTTCAGACGATATTAAGGAATACGCAGCATCACAAAACATTTTTTTCAAAATGATCCCACCTTACGCTGGTCATTTTGGTGGCCTGTGGGAGGATCGGGTCAAAAGTTGTAGACACCACCTTCGACGTGTGGGCACGATGCCCGCAGATGAAGCACGCAGCGACGATAGGCAACGCACATTTAACTTTTGAAGAGTTCAGCTCGGTGCTAGCACAAGTAGAGGCTGTTTTAAACTCCCGCCCTCTCACTCCCATGTCTTCAGATCCTCATGATCTTCTACCGCTTACACCTGCGCTCTTTCTTGTTGGCCGTCCTCTGACTGCGCCTGTGTCAGCTGACCTGCACGACGTTCCGGCTACCCGACTCACGCACTATCAACGAGTGGAGCAAATGCGTCAGCATTTTTGGACCAGGTGGTTACATTTCTGAGTTACAACAGAGGAGCAAGTGGCGTGAAAACAAGGAAAACTTGATACAAGACACGCTTGTATTGATCAACGATGATAACATGCCACAAAGATGATAACATGCCACCTTTGAAATGGAGTTTAGGGCGAATCGTAAAGACTTTCCATGGTAGAGATGGCATGCACAGAGTAGCCGACACAAGGACTTCTACCGGCGTAGCACGTCAAGCTTTCTCGAAGACATGTCTACTGCCAACATAACCACACCAGACTGCTTGAAATCAGCCTTCAGCCACTTAGACTTCGGGTTCGACACGAGTGTTGAAAGCTTCAGCTTCCAACGCCCGGAGTATGTTCAGGACTGCAGCAGCGTACTGGCCGTCACGTCATCGCGGCTCGCTGGCCACCATAGTTTTTTTATATTGGAAAAGGAAAACGTTTTCTTTTGTCTTTTTCGAGTTGTTGCTGTCATGGCTTTGAAAAATGTAATACGCACATGAAAATTATATTTCTTTTAATTTTATTCGATCGCACAAACGATTTTCATTAAACGCCTGCCCATCTGCCCGTTCCCGCCGATGTGTACGATACAATTACTACTTGAAACAATCGCTTGAGACAGAACTCCTGTCAGGAAAATTTGGTCCGTGTTTTAATTGTTTAATTTTAATATCATCAGTTTTCGAGTTTCGTAGCATATTTAATATGACAGCGGTTCGGAATAACACTTTACGCCAGATTTGAACAATTGTTTCAATACCCACATAGAAATTTGACATAGCTTGTGGAATCTTCTCAAATTCCTAAAGCAGGTGCTTGCATATTGAAAGCAACTTATCCATCTAACCTGGAGAATGTTATTTTTACCCATGATTCTGAAGAACATTCGGTTATTTTTCGATGAAAAATATTCCGTAACTTTCAGAAGACTTTAAAAGAAAGAAAGCGGGTGTGCGCTCCTTACAGTGCCAGTAAAAAGTTGATACTTTATGTGGAGAAACATTAAAATCTTCAGAATCACAAGGGGAACCAGATAGTCCACTTGTAAATTTTACTTAAGAAAATAGACCCATAATCTTGAGTGGAATAGATCCATAGAATAGAATATAAACATGATTATGTCTTACTGTAATTCAAATCCCATAGCCAATAGAATTTATAATACAGAAACCAATTAGCCCATGAAAACCGAAAATGGTGATATGAAAAATTTGATGTGGCTTTGTGACGTCACTATGTGTAAATTCGAACCGAATCTAACCGCTACCACAGATCTGAGCATTTGAGTGTAGGATTTTCTGCTTGGTACGTTTTCTATCGAATTTGTTTTCACTTCCGAGTTTAAATCCTTCTTGCCATGCCGTACATAGACAGCTCTACATTGTAAGAATAGTGTAAGAGGTAAAACTCCCGTTTCTTTTTCAATAATCCATAGTGGAAAATCCTACTCAGGCATATGCTTTAGTCTGCCAGTGGCAATTACTAATCACACAGTCTCTCCTCCTAGTCTTCAAGCCATGCTAAAGTTCTTCCCACGTAATACTTCTTAAACCACCGTGAAGGCGAACAATAATAGCAATATCTTTTCCACATATTATATTGTATGTAACTTTTTAAGGTGTAACCACACCACAGTCAATTTTTTATGAAGCAAAATTTTGCAGCATTAAGTGAT